>JASDQU010109665.1:10503-21775 GCA_032191745.1 Picea mariana | reverse complement strand
GTTACATATTAATGAGAATTTCAATGAGTTTGTCATGTAGACTGGGATTGGGGCTCCCGCGGACCATTAGAGAAATATGTACAAGAAACAAGACTGTAGAAGGAAAATAGACTGCAATACCTGCAAAAAAATAAATTGAAAGGTATAATTGTTTGCCTACACATCTCTATTTAAGAAAGTGGAATAACTGGGTTGATAAACAAAGCAGGATGCGATCAATAGACTTACAATGAGGGTACATATGAGCCCTTTGGCTATTTTCCTGTGGCTACCGTTTCATTGATGTCACCGATGACTGCGGTTTCAATGATGTTGTTGACGACTGCTGGAATCCTGGAAACTGCATGTTGCCTTTCGTCGGTGACCTGCTTCAATTGCCTTTCGATCCATTCTTGAATGTAGCTTCTCATTGGGGTAGCATTGATCTCATTCCGGATTTTTCTGTTGAAAATATCATTTTTTAACTCCCGAAAGTCAATAGAAAGATTACACAGAGCTTGATGAATTTCCTCATTCTGTATTGAATATTTGACTAGTCAGTCATCGATGTGAGCTTCATCAAAGTGAAGGATGATGTAAAAATTTTCCAGAGACAAGGCCTTAAACATAGCAACTTGTTTATCGAACTCTTGTCTGGTTAAGGGAAAGGAGTTTGTGATTAAGCCGGGGTCTTGGAAGTCGTTGGTTTTTCTGGCTAAGTCTATTCTTGACAACCTTGTGAATAATTTATCTTTCTTCGATATGGCTTGTTTACATGATTGAACAATGAGATACAGGTTCTTCACTTTTTCTTTCCAACATGCATTCAATTGACCGATCCAGTTTTTGGATAGAAGATCGTGTTCTCTTTTTTTTCTCTTTCTGTCATATTGTTGACAATGGTGCCAAAAGGAAGGACCGTTTTTAAAAAGAAATTTTCTCATCTTTTAACTCCGCCTGCAAATGTTTGAGCAAACTATGTGCTCTGGTTCCAAGGGAAGTGATGGTTTGTGATGTTTTCCACATCTCAGTAACCAGTTCCATTCTTTTCTTGATATTATTCTCCACATATCCTCTACAGGATGCCATCAGTGTGGAGGATTCTTTTACATTGGTTGTAGGGGCGGCAGGCATGGCTATTGTCAAAGAATTGACAAGCAATGTCATAGGAATGAAAGCCTCTTGCAATTCCTTGACCCGGTCCTTCAGTCTGCCATTCTCAGTCTCGATGCCTCCAATGGAATCATGAAGTGCTTCTTCGTTCGCAGTGTGAAGTTGACAAATTTGGGATGGCCGCTTGTTGGCAAGGGAAACCTCTAAACGAGATTTCTCTTTCTTATTTTTAACATCTTTTTTCTCAATTATCAATTTTTTGGACTAACTATCAAAAACAACACTCTGGAACATGAAGGATCCATCTTCGTCAAAATTTTCGGTAACGGATATGTCCATTGGATGGCTATGATGGATGGTGTTTCCGAGTTGATCAAAGAAGCAGAGCATTCTATCCAGATCAGTGTCAAGTTCCATGTTCTCACTCTGAATTTTTGGCTCTTCCACCTATCCTACATTTTTTTTCTCTTCTTCTCTATTGGAAGCTTGTGAGAACTATCAATTTTACAGTGATGAGGGTCATTATCTCCTCTTTTGTTTGAAGAAATTTGAGTTTCTTTGTTGCTGTGGTGGAATGTTGGAGCGATGCTATGAGATGTCGTACTTTTTGGAGTGTTATTTGCTTATTGAACACTCTTGTCACCGAGGCCTTTCCCCTGTTGCCTATACAATTTAGTGCATCTTTGCACTGTGTCCATGTCACCGACATTAGAGGCAGGATCGTTGTCGCCACTGTCTCTATTTTCGGGCAGGTGCTTTTTTTAAAAATAATCGTCGATGCCAAGTGTTTGTAAATGTTGTCAAAAAATATTATAGGGGTCGAACCCTCTTATGATTTCAACATATCTCAAGTTGGAGATGCTAGAACGCGCTGGGAATTCCTCAATTTTCTTGATGTTTTTCAACATGAACTCCGCTACTTTCCAAGGCATAGGAATAAACTGTTTTTTTCTTATTCTTTTGCAACAGATGCAACCAGTAATTGTATTGTTGTGCTACTTCTGCAACAAACATTCTATCTGTAATGTGACATAGAAGGAGAGCAGGTATTTCCATGGAGCCAAATATTCTTATGACAGTGTAATTATCCAAATGTTCGAGTGTCCCCTTCCTATCCAAAAAACTGGTTGCATGTTCAGATATGCAGGCAACATCTTCTCCTAACAACAAACATGAAGCCATTAAAAACTTCATAGAAACAATGGGAAGCCTTGTGCTTCCACAAGGCCTGGTACCAGAATGTTACTGGGTGGAATTCGTAGTTGAGATTCTTGTAGAGAGATAATTGTGGAAACCGATAGGAATGTGCTATCGCAAAAACTAAATAGGACGACATATCAAATTTGTTTTCCCTTTTGAAGCTTGACAATTGGGAATGGATTTCATGGGAATTTAACTTGCCCCAATAAAAAATGGCTTGTTCGTTGACTGTGAAATACAAAATATAAAGAGCCATCCGAGAAACAGTTGTTGTGGAATCTTGTCCTGTTATTCTTGTAAACATCTAGGCAATTTCGCGAAATGGATTTCTAAATGAACTAACCTGCAAGTTTGTAATATCTTCAGGAACTAGAAGCAAGTTTTCCAATAAATGGGGCAAGAGGTCCAACCCGTTATTATGCTTTGCTAGGAACTGCTTCGAATCTTCTCCTTTGAATGCCAATGTTGGCTCCGACAATCTTAGCATCTGGTGGAAGACCTGAGGTGACAAAGAAACATAAGAGCAGTCCCGTAGTGGAATAATTCTTTTGTCTAAAATAAATTTATCGGCGCACCAAGAGACCAGGTCCTTACAGTCAAAAACCTCAAGGACACAACCTGCACGAGCAATCCCAGAGGTCCAAATTACTTGGTTCTCTACGGCAGAGGTTGAGTAATAAGAATATGCTCTGGACCACTGGAAGTTTTGGTCCTCGTGCCCGAAGATATTCACTATATATCCACAGAACTATTGTCGAGCTGATGCCATAGGTTTATGAGAACGTTGGTTTTCTCTAGATGATGGTTTAGATGAATAGTTAGAGTCAATAATGTAACTCTCCGCTAACTCTTGGTTAAATGCTTATGAATGGGAAAGCTCCTCGAGCCTTTCGCTGATTAATGACAATCTGTATGGGTGGTGCATGATTAACTGTTAACAATAAAGCTTACTTATTACATATTTAGAAATGCAAAGGTGGCGGGTACGACGAAGAGAAATTAAGGATTGGAGGTTTCGTGAACATGCTAAGGCCATGACATGCGAACAACATTTCATGATTTTGAAATCAACACTAGGAAGGGATAATATAACCCCCCACAAATCTTTGTTTAATGTGCATTAATAGGAGATCTCCTCGAGCCTTTCGCCCATCAATGACAATCTATACGGTTCCTGCATGATGAGTTGTTACAATTAAATGTCAATAATTGCATATTTAGAAACAATATATGTTACGGGGACAAGTGCGAAGGTGACGGAGACGGGGGGAGCAAGAAAAGAATGGAAAAGTCTGAAAAGCAGTCGGACGGGATTCAAAAAAGGGTTACGGGGATACTCAGGAGAGGTGAGTGTTCCACGGTCAAATTTTATGTATCAGAATTTTTTACTGCAAAACGTTTAAAATGGAAGAGATCATGATGGGGCAGTTTAGTGACCGATTTGTATATTTGTGGAATTCTGGAAAAGTGGCTAAGTATGGAATAGGGAAACGGTCGAGTAGACTCCTTCTCGGAAGCGAGGACTGAAGTTTTCGTGAAGGGACCAACTCGATGATGCGGAAATGACATTCCATGATGTTTGAAATTAACACTTGCTAATTACATGCCTACAAATAAGATCTTATATATAATTGGTAATTGCTAATGGAAAAGGGGCACGGGCACAAGAAACAATGACTAGGAATTGAATATTTATTCAACCTGCCAAACCGACGATCTGCCAAAGAAATCCAAAGAAATGGCGAAGAATGGAAAGTGAATAGATGGGCTTCAAAATGGGGTGACAATAGTTCCACAGAAGACGTAAGGACCAGGCAGTTAAATTGTATTTCTTGGAAGTTTCCAGTGAAAATTGTATACCATGGAAGAGGGCATGATAGGTGGAGCGTAATATGGAAGAGGGTATGATCTGAGTCTAGTTGTAAATTTGTATATCGTGGAAGTGATAGTACTGTTCGGAGGCCATGGAACAACATAAGTCCAATCTAGACCCTGGCTACCGAGAATTCACGGTCGGAGAAGTGTCTTCATCTGTCAATTTGTCTATTGCGAAACTCTGAGGCATTTTATTAGCCAGCTAGCCCGCAAGTCCGGCTGTCAATTTGTAAAGTACGGAACTATGGGTGTTGTTTGTAGGGCATAAAACTATAGAGGAAATGATTTTCCTTTTAATATAACTTCTGCGACGCAAATGTGGTATGGCTCGTTTTAGCACTTTTCCATCTGTAAACAAAGGCAATCTTGAGCCCGCCAACCCTGGAGTCCATGTGTCAATTTGTATATTGCAGAGGTTCGAATGTTGTTTGGAGGTCATGAAAAAGTACAAGTGCAATGTTGAGCCAGTCAGCACGCAAGTCCACCTGTCAATTTGTATATGGCGTAACTCTGGGTGCTACTTGTAGGACACAGAACAATAGAGGGCCAATTTAAAGAAAGGGGAAGTGCTCGTTGGAAATACGTGAATTTTCCAGGCCGTGCAACAACGCATTTTCGGAAAAAAATGATTAAGTAACCAGAAAGAGAAACTATAGGGAATAAAAGAGTGGGAAAATAGAAAGGTGGAGGGCAGTTTTCATAAGTGCGAATTGGTTTCAAAGAAGCCCCATTGTTGCAAAACCATCATTTTCTACTAATTGTCAGCAAATGCATTGTTGAAGATTAGATTTTATTGCAACCTGTGTGTGTAAGTATGTTCTTGATACATTCTTCCATGACTGTAACATATTAACTTAACTATTAAACTTCATTTTCTTCTAATTGCCAGCAAATTCTTTGTTGAAGATTAGATTTTATTGGAACATGTGGGTGTAACTATGTTCTTGATACATTATTCTATGACTGTAACATATTAAATTAAGTATTAAACTTCTTGCATTATGGGTTTTTAGCATTAAAACTTAATAACTGCATGTCTAGAAACAAGAATGATGATTTTGTTGCAAGATTGTACATTGGTATTGCTATGTTCTATCTGCATTACGAATAGAATTGAACGTTGGTTTGAAACTGTGTGTAAACCATTTTTTTTTTTATAAAAGGCTGGTGGATTGATAGAGTACATTGTCATATAATTGTTACATGTTCCATGTTAGAAAAAATAACCTAAGTAAGCACAATATCTAAGAACTACGACAACACCGAACCATGCCAATGAGAACATGTGTTAAATCCAAAAAAGAAGAAACAACGAAGACTCGAAGGAATTTTTTTTTAATAGCAAATCCATTTAAAAAAATAAGAAAAACCTGATTATTGTATATATATCCTTAGAAATTGGACCTAGTTCTTCGGGCCAAAACATTGAACGTATCTACCACAAACACAGGCACGAGATCCACAGTATGCAACATCCTTGTAGTTTTCTCCTCGATGAATCATCCTGTGGTGAAATTGATAGTTTTCAGAAGATTCCCGTGAGGAAGAAGACAAAAAATGTTGCAGCGAAAATGGAATAGCCCTTAATTGAAAACAATTTAGGGACACAGGTTGCACGTGCAATTTTAGAGGCCCAAATTAGTCCATTCTGGGTGGAAGGAGATGACTAGTAGAAAAATGCCTTGCAGCAATGAGAGTTCTGGACCTCATTCCCGAAGATGTTAATTGTATATCTAGAGAACAGGACAGTAGTCCCGCAAGTGAATTTTTTTGGCTTGAAATATATCTCTGGGAGCATCAACATACGATTTCTTTACAGTGAAACTCTTTCGCCCAGAACAAACTAATCTCAAACTCTGGAATTCCTAATTTCACGTTGCAAAGAGACTATTGCGTTCAGCGTCGGTGTCTTTTCTGAAACTCCTTTTGGTCTTGTCAGGACTGCCATCACTAAGCTGGGAAGTTCCGCCCGTTATGGTTGATTTCAATTTGGGTGCAGGAGTGAGAAGAGTCCATGCATTGCCATCATCCATTGTCATATCATCGACCATCAAATCATCTTCTTCCATCTCAGTATCCATGACATCAACCTCTGCGGAAGCCATGAATGCAAATGGGCAGGTTCTCTGAGAAGGCAGGGTTGCCTTGGAATTATTTGGCTTGAAATATATCTCTCGGTGTACCAAGGGACCATCTCCTTTTTTGCTCCTGGGTGGAGGGAGATGAGCAGTAAGAATATGCCTTGGAATAGTGGAACCTCTGGCCATTATGCTCGAATGTGTTTATTGTATCTGGAAAGAACTGCTGCCACAAGCTAATGACAATTTCCGTTTTCTCGAGATGATGTTTGAAATGAAAATCGGGGAGGGATAATATAAGCCTCCACAAATTATGTTTTAATGTGTATAAATGGAATATCTCCTCGAGCCTTTCGCTAATCAATGACAATCTCCAAGGTTCATGCAGAATGAGCTGTCACCATTACAACTCACTAATTGCATAATTAGAAAATAGTGCGAAGGTCACGGTGACGGAGAAGAGAGATTAAGAATTAGAAATTTCTTAAAGGTGCCAACCCGCCAGCGCACAAAAACAGATTGCATCGTGTTTGAAACGAATACTTGGAAAGGAGAACATACTTCTGCGCAAATCTTGGTTTAATTCGTAGTAATGACAAATCTTCTCTGGATTTCTGGACATTAATGACAATCTTAACGGTCCTTGCAGGATGAACTACTAGCATTAAATCTTAATTACTTCATATCTGGAAACAAGTACGAAGGAAGTGGTGATGGAAAATTGCGATGAATCATTGTACATTTCGTGCACCTGCCAACCTGTGAAACTGATTCCAAGAAATACCTAAGTATGGAAAGCGGTCGGGCGCGTTACAAAAGAAAAAGTGCAAAAGATATACTTAGGAGATGTGAAGGGTCGATGGTCATATTGCATCTCAGTGACAGATATCAGCTATCAATTTGTATGTTGTGGAATTTTGGCTGTTGTTTGTGTGTAGGGGAACAACAGAAGTGCAATGGAGAGAGTGCAATTTGTATATTGCTAAACTTCGAGTTCTGTATATAAAAGCATGAGACATTGGGAAAAAGAACCAAGTAAACATAAAGAGAAAGCATACGAGATTAAGGGGGGGTTATTTGCTAATTTGTAAATTGCGGAAGTCTGGGCGCTACTTGCACGTGACGGAACAATGGAAATGCAATGTTAAACCCGCCTATGTAGAAACCCGCGATTCAAAAATGGAAAGAAGAGAGAAAAGAGAAACTAGAAATTTTCCTAAAAATGAGTAATACACACTAAATATGTACTATAAAGTATCAACATGAGATGTTATAGAGCATGTACGAATCCCGCATTCCATACTTGGTCACTTTTTGGATCGCAGGTTCTCGGATTGGTGGGCCCTAAATTGGGCATCCATTGTTCTGTGGTCTACAAATAGCATCTAGAATTCCACGATATACAAATTGGTTAGCAGACCTGCGGGCTAGCTCAGTCAACATTGCACTCCTTTTGTTTCATGTCATACAAACAGTACTCGGAGTTCCGCGATATACAAATTGACATATGGACTCTAGGGCTGGCGGCCTCAAGAGTGCCATTGTTTACGGATTCTAATTCCTATTAAGTATTTAACATTATCTAAAAAAATTATTTTGAATACTAAATTATTAATATTAAATATTGATATTGTACAATTTAATTAGACAAGGAGTTTTGTACAATATGAAATGGGGAAGCCGTCGGTCGGTCGGGTTGGTGATATAAAAGTAAGTGAAATCTGAATATGTGAATCCGCCAACTTCCTTACCACGAAATTTTCTGAAAAAAATGAGTAATACATGAAATCTACTTTTAGAAAGTATGGACATGATATTTTATAGACCATGTACTGTTCCTGCATTCCATACTTAAGCCAATATTTGGATCACGGGTTCTCGGGTTGGCGGGCTCAAAACTAGGCCTCTATTATTTCGTGACCTACAAATAGAACCCAAGAGTTCTGCGATATACAAATTGACAGGCAGATTTGCCGCCTGGCTCGCTCAACATTGCATTTCTATTGTTCTGTGTCGTTCAAACAACACTCATAGTTCCTCCATATACAAATTCACAGATGGACTCCAGGGCTGGTGGGCTCAACCTTGCGATTGTTTACGGATGTTGATCCCTATCAAATATCTAACACTACCTAAAAATATTATTTTCAATACTAAAGTATTAATATTAAATATTCATATTGTACAATTTGATTACATAAAATTATAAAAGGATGTGGAATATCTTATTTCAAAGAAAAACCCACGTATTCGAGAAACTTGCGTTCCAAAATTTTTGTATAATATGAAACGAGCAAGAGGTCGGTCAAGACGCTGATATAAAAATGGGTGGAAATCTAAACACGTGTATCCGTCAAGTTCCGCACCTAGAAAATTTTGCAAGAAATGAGTTATACATACCAAATATGCACTTTTATAAAGTATGGGCATGAGATTTTATAGAGCATGTATGCATCCCTCATTCCATACTTAGCCACTTTTTGGATCGCGGGTTCTCAGGCTGGCGGGCTCAAAATTGGGCCTCTGTTCTTCCATTCCCTACAAATAGCACCCAGAGTTCTGCGATATATAAATTAACAAGAAGACTTGTGGATTATTTGAATTTGAAGGGCCTCCTATCGATGTATTAGCACAATTGGACTTCGACCAGTTTATATTCGTTTCTTTCGACATCAAACGGAAAAACGGTTGGTCGACCTGGTGATATAAAAGTAATTGAAATCTGATGTCGTGAATCCCCCAACTTCCGCATCTAGAAGTTTTCCGAAAAATGAGTAATACATACTAAGTATGTACTCTTATAAGGTATGGACATGAGGTTTTTATAGAGCTTGCATGGATCTCACATTCCATAATTGGCCACTTTTTTGATCATGGGTTATCGATTTGGCGGACTCAAAACTGAGCCTCTATTGGTCTGTATCCTACAAATAACACCCAGAGCCCCGCGATATACAAATTGATAGGAGAACTTGTGGACTGGCTCACTCAACATTGTAGTTCTATTGTTTCGTGTCTTCTAAACAACATTTGGAGGAAACGAGCAATACATACTAAAGATGTACTTCTAAAAACTATGGACATGAGATTTTATAGAGCATGTACGGATCCCTCATTCCATACTTAGCCACTATTTGGATCACTAGTTCTCAGCCTGGCGGGTTCAAAATTGGGCCTCTGTTGTTCTGTTCCCTACAAAGAACACCCACATTTCTGCGATATACAAATTGACAAGCGGACTTGCGAGCTATTTGAATTTTAAGGCCCTCATGTTGATGTCATAGAACATTTAGATTTGGGTAAGTTTATATTCATTTATTACAATATCAAACAGGGAAGCGGTCCGTCGGGCTGGTGATATAAAAGTAAGTGAAATCTGAAGTCGTTAATCCGCCAACTTGTGCACCTAAAATTTTTCCGAAAAACAAGTATTACATACTAAGTATGTACTCTTATAAAGTATGGACATGAAATTTTTATATATCATATACGGATCCCACATTCCATACTTGGTCGCTTTTTGGATCGCAAGTTCTCGAGATGGGGGGCTGAAAATTGGGCCTCTATTGTTCCGTGCCCTACAAATAGCACCCACAATTTCGCTATATACAAATTGACAAGCATAACTGTGGTTTGGTTGGCTCAACATTGCACTTCTATTGTTCTGTGTCCTCCAAACAACACTCAGAGTTCCGTGATATACAAATTTACAGATGGACTCTAGGGCTAGCGGGTTCAAGATTTCCATTGTTCACGGATGGTAATCCCTATCAACTATCTAACATGATCTAAAAACATTATTTTCAAAACTAAATTATTAATATTAAATATCGATATTGCAAAATTTAATTAGAAAATAAAGTTTGTAAACTTTGGTCGGGCTAGTGATATAAAAGTAAGTGAAAATCTGAACATGTGCATCCGCCAACTTCTGCACCTAGAAATTTTCCGACAAACAAGAAATACATAGAAAACATGTACTTTATATGGACATGAGATTTTATAGAGCATGGACGGATCCTTCATTCCATACTTAGGCACTTTTTGGATCGCGGGTTCTCGGCCTGGTGGGCTCAAAATTGAGCCTCTATTGTTCAAATGTCCTACAAATAGCACCCAAACTTCCGTGATATACAAATTGATAGGCAGACTTGCAGGCTCTCTGGCTCAACATTACACTTCTATTGTCCCGTGTCCTCCAAATAACACTCAGAGTTCCGCGATATACAAATTCACAGAAGGACTTAAGGACTGGCGGGCTCAACATTGCGATTGTTTACGAATGGTCATCCTATCTAACATTATCTAAAAACATTATTTTCAAATACTAAATTATTAATATTAAATATTGATATCGTACAATTGAATTACATAAAATTATCAAAGGATGTTAAATCACTTATTTTAAAAAAAAGGAAGGAAACAAAAGAAAGTTTTTTAAAATTCTATCACTACAAGCATAACAAGGACCAATTTGAATTTTAAGGGCCTCTTGTTGATACAATAGCACAATTTCACTTTGCACAATATATATTCTTTGATTTCAAATTATTCCAGGAGATAAATTTTACCAAGTTCATGGATTAATGAAAAATGCTAAAACAACGACCAATTTGAATTTTAAGGGCCTCTTATTGATATGATAGCACAATTGCACTTCGAACAATATATATTCGTTGATTTCAAATTATTCCAGGATATTAGTTCTACCAAGTTCATCGATCAAGGAAAAATGCCAAAACAAGCCACATACTACATTTGCATCATAGCACCATAGAAATTATCAGGCGGATTTGCAGGCTAGGTGGCTAAAAAATTCAATTCTATTGTTCTGTGTCCTCCAAACAACAGTGGGAGTTCCGCGATATACAAATTGACAGATGAAGCACACAACCAAAAACTAACTAAACTTCAAATATGCCGCAAGCAAGTTCCCAGAAGGTTCCATAGAGTAGGACACATCCACCTTTGCACCAAACAATTTCATATACAAAGAAAAGACGTCGCTGCATTCATTTTTCTCTTGC
>JASDQU010109665.1:0-10492 GCA_032191745.1 Picea mariana | reverse complement strand
TAGCTGAGTCCGACGAACATTCATAAGGATGTTGAAGAAATAATGCAGAGACACATGAGGTATTTTCGTTTCCTGACAAAGTTTTGTATATTTTTTTTTTCCCTTCTTTAGCCGATATAAAAAATTGCATTGTCCTCATTTAAGGTGAATTTTCTGTTTATCCGAAGGTGCCGCAGCATGTAGACATTGCTTACCTTTTTCTGTAGATACATTTCATATGACAACTCTGCCAACTTAGGAAGCACATTTTCTAATAGAGGATACCTAACCGTACAATGAATGGTTGTGTTGTCCATGGTTCAGACGACAACATTGATGCAATTTCCATATATATATGGACATTTTTCACTGCATCACAGACAATCAATCGTATCATCACTTTTCAAAGCGGAGACAGAAGCAAGAGAGTTTCAATTTGCACATACAGGTTCAAAGGGGGTCGAATACACACTAGATGCAACTAAAACACCTTCAACTTGGCAATGCGAGCATAGGAATTAATACATTGAACAATATAATACACAACTGCACCCTCTTCTCCCCTTAAAAAAATAAAAATAAAATAAAACAGGTCGCAAAAATTTGTTCAAGGATATTTCTATAAGAAAAATGAGGATGATTTTGTGGATGTATACGCACAACAGTTGTAAAGATAGTTATTTTGTTCAGATCCTCTACTATATCTGCTCACAACTCTATTACAAATGTTGTCTGGGTTGCTTGAAAGATTCTTTCTCTAGCATCCCTTTTCTTTGTTATATTTTTGAAGAGCATAAGTGGAATCTTCCCTTTATGCAATTGCTGCTCTATTGACGAAAACAAATTTGAATACGTATCGAACAATTGCAGCTACAACATGGAACACTGCAATATTTGAGTAACTTACCCGAGATACATGCACATGTGAAAATAAAGGACAAAATTGAATATGAAAACTAGTTCCATTGCCTTGTCATTGTTCAATTCTCCATCCTTTATATGGAGAATGTGTTGCGAGCCAAGTTTTCTCACTAGTGTGAAAACTGTGCCAATCGTTCTGATTGGGTAAATGTCAGTGCTTTGTGCAAGCTGGTTGATAGTCGAGTCCAGGACGAAACGATATTCTGAGCAAACAACAAAATTTTTTTCCACAATACTTGTTTCATCAAGTGAAATAATTCGATCACAATCACCACGGTCATATACTGTTTTGGGAAATATATTAAAATTTGTAATGGACATCCCATTACTTGGAAATATCTTTTCTTCAAGTTTTTGGACAAGTTGTGGAGGAATAGTCAGTGTCACTGTCATCATGGCGTCCTTGTTTGTCATGTCAGCATGCATAATGGATCTACTTTTGTTTTCCTTGTCCAAGTAGGTGCTATAGATGACCATTATGGCCCCGATGAACACTTGTCTAGTTCGGCGGCTGTTAAAGCCCTCTATTGATAGTACTTTAGATGTTACAACTCTAGACCTGGTGACATTTCTTGAATAGGAAAACTAAAGTGTNCATTATGGCCCCGATGAACACTTGTCTAGTTCGGCGGCTGTTAAAGCCCTCTATTGATAGTACTTTAGATGTTACAACTCTAGACCTGGTGACATTTCTTGAATAGGAAAACTAAAGTGAATGACACTGTGATTTTTTTTTTTTTTGTATCATTCTTTCACTGGCATAAATCTACAAGTACACACATAGCTTCGATGAACTATGGAGGTAGATTTTTGCAACCACACCTCTTAGTCTGTGGAACATGCGGCACATTCAGTGTCTCGCTTGTACTTGTTGACACTTCTTGTGAACTGCAAACCATGTATTGCAAATGACATCATCATATTCACCATGCCATAGATGAATGTATAGCCGAGGATATTTGTTTGGTAAACATAGTAAGAGAAGAGCGTATGCATCTTTACCTTTGGCCTTACCAGTCTGCTGAGGTCTGGGATGACTGACTTCTCATGCCCATGTCACTAGTCCAAATTTTTTTGATGCAAGCAAGTGCATATGAACATCAGGATTAAACAAGATTATGCATTGTATATTATCTATCAGAAGGACTAAATAACCATAAAATTGTATGCATCTTATTTTTTTTACTAGAAAAATGTTTAATAGTAAATAGGGCATGAGGGAAGGGCACCATGACCAATCTGTATATCGCAGACCCCCGAAAGCCAGGGATGAAATCTTGAATCTGCCATCGCAACACCTGCAATCGACAAAGTGGGTAACTATGAAATAAGGTAGAAGCACGACCATAGGTGTGAAACCATTAGTTCGCCAACTGATGCACCAAGGTATTTTCAGAAAGAACACTAAGCAGATGAATTAGAAAATAAAAGGGATAATAGAAAATGGAAAAAGTAGAAATAGGGAGGGCAAAAAGGGCCATTGCTGTGAAGCCAATGTTTTCAAGTCTAATATTATATTCCCCCACCCAATTTGTATATTTAATTTACCAGCATGGTTGGTATACCTTTTAGAAGATTGTACCATATAACCCTGTGCTGTTGCACATAACAATTCATCTTACTGTCCAAGCAACCTGTTTTTTCCAAGGCAACAACACTGAATATGAAATGGACACGAAGGTAAGTTAGCATGAAGACATACATCTAAAAGAAAGAGAAACAAGTCTATTTACCCGCCAAAGAGTCCATTTCCCTCTCCAACCATTCTATTTGTTTAAATGTATCAATGCAGCGAAAACACAATGGACATGAAGTAGGTTAGTATGTAGGAAGGCATGTATTGAAGATAACTTATAATGAAGACAGACATGTAAAAGAAAGAGAAACAGGGTTATTTACTCGCGAAATAACCCATCGTCATGTCCAACCACTCTGTTTGTTTAAAAGTAGCAATGCAACGAAAACACAACGGACATGAAGTAGGTTAGTATGCAGGAAGGCATGTAATGAACATAAGTTACCATGTAGGAAGGCATGCAACATGTACATATAATAAACTAAGTGAACACATATGAAGACAATAAATGAAATACAGAACAATGCAATATGAAATAAAAGTACAAGCATCCACCTTTCTATATCCTCTTCAACCGATGCAGTCAAGACTCCATCGTTTTCTCCAACTATTCTGTTTGTTTGAATGTGGGAACGCACAAAATACAATGAACATGAATGGAAGATGGTATGCATCGGAGAACAAGCAATATGTACATATACTAAAAGAGACTCAATGAACAGTCTAGAATATAGGCAGAAACATGAACCTTTGCGCTTCTCCATCCATAGCTGTAAACGTGTAATTTTTTTTGCCCTGCCCAAAATATATTACAAGCCACAAAATATTACGAAATTGCATGGCCGTAGCTAAACGATTTCTGGTTTTCCATGGAAAATTATCTAGATATGCTTCCACCAATGGAAATACATGTTCTTTATCCTCTACATAGACTGTTGTGCCCAAGATACAAGTTTTGGGTTTTCCATGGCAAACTACCCAGACATGCTTCCAAACATCGAAATATAATCTTGCAGAATCTTTGTTGTACATATCATAGCTCAAGTACAACACAAATTGTATCGTGCGCACACCAGCCTATGTAGAGGAGAAAGAACATGCAATGTTATATAGGCACATCTGACCATACATGGTTTATAAATGTACCCTGCATATGCTTTATTCTAACAAAAAAACAACGGATATTGCAATTTCACATGTAATCCTCCAACAGTTTTGCATGCAATTATTTTCTTTCATGCTAGCACTGAAGCATCAACAAAATCTCACAGCATAATAGATATCGACCTCAGTAGACAGTGAAAATAACACAACTCCATGTCAACTCTTGGGTGCAGGGTTTGAACACCGTAAAGCACCCCAAAAAACAATAATAATCCAAAAAAAAAAAAACTCCAACCACCAGCACTGGACCCCAACCCTGCAAGGCCGAATCAAACAAAAGAAAATAACAACAAGCACCAAACCAACAAGAAAGCACGAACAGGCTAAACTGCACCCCCCAGGGCCCCAAAGCGTAAACCCGAGCCAAACAAACATAACCAACAACCCATGAGCCAACGAACCATCAAGAACCATCGAGCCAGTAAACAACATATGTATCTCCAATGATTAAGAAACTGTAGTCGAAGCAGAGAAGGAACTAGAAACATACGACGACCATGCCACTACAAACTGCAAATGTTGAACAACAAACAAGGAATAGAAAATGAAACTATGGCATGGAAACTTACTTCGAAACAATGAAATGAAGAAACATAGGTTGAATTGAGAACTAAACAACAACAACCAACAAACGACAAACCAACGAAGAAGAATCACTCACCAAACCAGTAAACAATGTATGCAGCTTCAACAATGACGAAATTGCATTTCAAAGGTAGAAGAAGGATGAAACATACAATGGCTATTCAACTAGCGGTGAAAAACAACAGTGTGCAAATTTACTGTAACAATGTATGGGAATTTTCAAGGAAAAATGTACTCCGAGAAGCATATTTAGACAAACATTTAAGGTTGTCAGGTTGTCTAAGGACCTCGCGGTATGCAAACATTTAAGCTATTAGGCCTATTGGAGGACCTTGCGTCATGTAAACATTTAAGCTATCAGGCTTATTGAGGTGTCTCAAAATAAGTGTCAATACATTTCAATACAAATACATGCAGCAAAGACGTTATAAACTTTGGAATTATCAATCACTATAAATCTTGGTTATCAAAACATTTCAATATGATTAGTACAAATAAAAACTTACGGATATACTAAGCTAGCAGAAAATGATAACACAAACATTTGAACTAATGCTAGCATTACTCTATCTTCAAGCAATACATAGGAAACATATATTATTCAAAAACACTGTATATGGGAAAAAGTTTGGATATGTTTCCATATAAAACATTGGGAATAGCAAAGCCGACAATAAGACCTCCAATCTCTTATCCAATCATATCAGTACATATATGCTACATTTTATTATATAAAA
Source organism: Picea mariana (assembly GCA_032191745.1). Lineage (NCBI taxonomy): Eukaryota > Viridiplantae > Streptophyta > Pinopsida > Pinales > Pinaceae > Picea > Picea mariana. The sequence continues at coordinate 5,530 of JASDQU010109665.1, read as the reverse complement.
ATATATGTTTTTAATTCCCTAGCTCCAACAATAGGTATTATGCAAATATTTCTGGTCAAAGGACAAACTAATATGTAGTCAACAAATTATCGATCGCTATAGTCCCTCTATGCCTACGGCAGAGACTAATAATGCCCACATTCAATGTAAAAATATTTCATTTATAAATTAAAACATATAACAAATCAAGTTTGATTATTATTAGTCCTTGCCAAAGCAGGACTATAATAATGAGTTTGCTATTGATTTGACATTATTTTTTCTTTTATTTTAAATTTGTATATGAAATGTAATGTTTAACTTAACAAAACAAATATATATTTTTTGATATAATAAAAATATATATTTTTCTCATCTTTCATTGGTTAATATATTTCAAGTCTTATTGCAGCCTTGACATATTTCAATGTTTTAAATTAATTACATAATTAATGTACTTGTTATATATGCTCAATTTTAATTAATTAATATAAAGAATGAAATGACTTACATAATTAATGTACTTGTCAGAGAGCTACCAACATCATTTGTATATGAAATCAATTGAACTTCCATCCTTAGAACAAAATCAAGTTCGTACTTGAGAACCCAATGCAGAAGCCCAAGACCAAAATCTTAAGCCAGATCTACATAGGTACCTCTGCCTCACCTATTTGTATCTATATGTCCCCAAATTCGTCTGTACTCTTTCCTTCCCCACGGGGTTTAACGCGGAGACAACGATCTATAGGCCAAGCAAGTATCCAATACCGTTACTCCAACGATCTAATTTCAAATTTGAGTAATTGAGTTCAAATCTGGGTAGTTGAAACTTGTAAAAATTGAAGCAAGCCCCCTTGAAAAGGCCAGTTTTTGTTGGTCTAGAGTGTTCACAATCCAATCATTTTCAAAGGGACCCACTGATAGAGAAAATTGAAGCCCAACCAATTCTGGTAATGACTGTTCTGTGTCATGGTCAAATTTCGTGGTCTTGGGAATGGGTAATTAAAGTTGTTACCCGTTGGCATTTATTGTTTCCAGCTAATCCAAAGTGGCTGACAACCATGATATCAAGTTAAGTCAAAGTTGTTGTTTGGGTCCCTCTATTACTTGCCCTCGCCAAATGGACGGCTGTGATATAATGAGAATGTTGGAGTAATGCTATCTTCCATGCAAGTATTTTGTCGGCTGATAGGTCAGGGAGTTTGAAGCCGTCAATCTCAAGCGATGTAATGCAAAGTAAACCAAATTGTATGAATCACTTGTTATATACAGTTTTATTTTAGGTTTTACAAGTCGTTTTATTGTCAAATTTATAAGCTTTAAGGATTAAATGATATGTATCTATTTATTTTCTAACAAAAATATCTCTTTCTTAAATTATTAGTCTGCATGTTGTTGAATGTTAGATATTCCTTTAAATATTATTAGTCTATTTCAATGTTTAAAATTAATTACATATTTAATGTACTTGTTATATATACCCAATTTTAATTAATTAATATAAAGAATGAAATGACTTTACCCCGTATCTACAATTAATGTTGCATTTTATCTCCCTTGGAAACAAGTCTCTACTGACGGGATTGTTAGTTTGAGGAATATCATATTAGCAGTTGTACTTGCAGAGAAACTCACTGCAGGAAAACCAAATATGTTTTTAATGCTTTGTTGATTCTTGGAGATGGTTAAATAAGTTACAGGCAAGGAAAGCTATTGCTAACGAGTTTGTGGTAGTTTAAGTTCTTTAACAATGTATGGTCACTTCAGTTCTGAAGGAAGACTCCACGATAGATTAGTATTTGGAACAACAGCTCCCAGATATTCTCTATCTCCTCCAAAGGACTTGAATCCACCATTAATAGTGACAACTTGAGGTAGAATTCCACAACCACACCCGATCCTATTTTTGTTCACTTGTAGTTAAGAGCCTATTGACTGAAGGAATTACTACACGACTTATCCATAGCAACGAATCAGAACATGGTTCAGTGTTGGATTAAAGTCGTCCTTGCTACTGCTTGGCTTGATTCATGCCAATGAGAACGTCCTAGAAATTCCTAGAAAAGAAGGGACTATGATGCCTTGCAGCTCTTGTTTAAATTACATTCAAAGAACATAATACCATCCTTATATTTAAAGTCGCACATGTACAACATTATAAAATAACAAAAAATAATTAAAAATTATAAAAAGAGCTATAATTATAGATATAAAATAACAAAAAATAATTAAAATTTATAAAAGGAGGTATAATTATAGAGAATGATTTATGTGGTTGATCTTCTAAAATCTCTTCGACTACAATTATACAAAGTTTGCCATTGTCCCCATTTGCAACGGACCCACTTAGGAGATGTCCAATATTCACACCAACCATTTGTTTTCAAAACTTCAAAGCATTTGAGGCCTATATTATAAACTCACAAATCGAAAGTATTGGAACTTAGATCTAAAGCTCTCTATTAATAAATATAAATAAAAATATATATATTTTGTATCTTATCTGTGATAATCCTCCAAACTTCTTCAGCCATAACGTGGGAAGTCTTCTTCAGCCATAAAAAAATCCGAGAAATGATGGAAGTCTTCTCATTATGAAAAGTCTGAAGAGTCATATATTTTGCATCATCCAAATGCTTGCCTGTCAAACAATAAAACTTTGCTTGGAATCATGGTTTCCATGTGCCATAACAAAATTCTTCTTCGTCCATTATAATTTATTGTATTAAACATCTATTAATTTGCTTGGACGCAAGGCACAAGAATCTCCAATACTAATCCCTAATAAAAACAAATGAACATTTGAAAACATATTAAATTATAATTAAGAGTTTAAATATCACACATTCAGTCAATGTATCAAGTTCCAATTAATTGAGAGTGTAAACATCGATTTTTCATGTCCACATTCCACTGATATAATGTATTTAATAATAGTGTAAATTTCTCATGTCCACATTCAATGGATACAATCTAGTTAATAATAGAACTTCCTTTAGCATACCACTTTTTCAAGACTCCCACTAGCATAACTATAGTTATCTTTTTACTATACCATGCATGTTTATCTTTCTACCATATATGTATACTTTGTATTATAAGTTTTTAAAAAATATATATATGTAAGTATATTAATAAGGTAAGTTCATCTTAAATTAGGATTTAACAAGTATTGAGAAGGATCAAATTTCTTAAAATGTTAAATAATGTATATATACCTGTAATATGTAATTATTAGTATAATTGTTTTATTTTAATTGAGTCTTGCTTTAATTTTTTTAATGTAATTTTATTTAACATAATGTTAATATGATAACATTTTCATCATACTAAATTGTAAAACACCTCATTACTTTAAATGCAAAAAGTTACAAAATTCAAAATTATATATAATAATTTTTTTGTAAATTATTTAACTATATATCTGTAAGGTAGTTAGCCAATGAAAATATCTTTTAACACATTAAATACAATAGGAATAGGTATGTAAGAAAACATACATCCCTTAATTTGTATGACTAGTTTTAAATACCTACACAATAAATTTGTATTTTGGGTTAGTAAATGAAAAGTAAAAAATATAATCATCTTTCTTAATATGCAATTTTATTTATTAATTTTTTTCATAATTATATAAATTTTGATGTTTTATAACATTGACCTTTTGTTTGAGAGCATAAGGTATTCGTCTTTGATGCAACTTTTTAGTAACTAAATGATGAAATGGATATATAAAAATTAGAGTATAAGGTATGTGTCTGATCCAACTTTTTAGTACCTAAATGATGGAATGAATATATAAAATCTAATTTACATGTAGAGGAGAAGGTGTGAATACATAAAGCTACATTTTTTTAAATATTAAAAAAATGAAACATTTATTATAGAAAAATATTAACAATCTATTGTTTAGGTTAATGAGTTATGTCACAAGAATATATATATAGGTAGGGTTATAGGCTTGGAAATATGCCAAGGATTTAAATCTACATGATGATTTGGTTGCATAATAGACTCAATACATCTCACTCACATAGTGTCATATGTTTACAAGAACACGATGTTGTGTTAAAGCGATGAAGAAAAAAAGTCATAGCATTCATTAGTTGTAAGTTAGGGTATAAAGATAAGATTGAGGGAGATATAAGTGGAGAAGATTTGGAAATTAGAAAGCCTACTCACAATTAAAATCTTTCTTTGGTTAGTTTTGGCTAATAAGATCTTAACTTGGGATCATGTAAAAAAAATTGGATAGGGCCTAGCTAGTTTGTTATTTGTAAGGATGCTAATGAAACTATGGATCACCCTTTTGTTACTTTTCCATTCACAAAATCTATTTGGAAGGAACTTTTGCATGTCATTAATGGAAAAATTTATTGGGATAAAGGTCTTTATTAAAGCACTTTGAATATTAGATTTTAGATAAATTCAAGTTTATACAGATAAAGCGTTGCCCTACTATGTTCTATGGGGTTTGTGGTTAACTATAAATAAGGTTTGGTTTCACATCAAATTATACTCTCTTATGGAAAATGTTGGAATATTCTTAAGAAAAAATCTCCCTTAAGGCTAAAGGAACTTGTCGTTGACTTTTCAAAATCCTTAGGTTTCTTCAATGGAGCATGTCAAGGACCCCAAGTATGTGTGTAGGACAAATCATTCTCTCTTTAAATAGTTATCATTATTTTACTTTGAAATATGGATCAAGTCAAGGAACCAACAATATAGATGAGTTTTATACCCTGTGGATTTCAATGAGAGAAATAGTTGAAAAAAGTGTTAGTAGGATGCATGTGTTAGGGGATTAAAAGTTTCTAATGGATTGGGACAATGATAGTTATCAAATTTCAATTTTTTCTTTAGATTATGTAATGGAAAACTCTTTGGAGGTAAAAAGTATGTTAAAGAAATCTCATTTGTTCACATTTATAAGGGATTAAATAAAAAGAGGATCTCCTTTCTAAAGAAGCATTCAAAGAAAATGTATTTCTTTTCTCTAAATCTATCAAGTACCCTTTTTATTGGCTATATCTAATTCATTTATTCTAAGAACATGACTATTTAGTTTAGGATGGATATGTTGAATGAGTTGTGTTACCCCCCATTTCTAGGGGTAATTAAGGAGATGATGTCTCGAGGCCTGCAGGTTGCATACATGGAGTGTCAAGAGCTATATGAGAAGACAAGACCCCTCTTGTTATCACACATCACCATTAATTGACACCGACAATGTCCACCACACCAGATTGGCCCACAGAGGACACCAGGCCCTGATTCATGAGGTAACAAGTCTGGTCTCATGGTAAGTGTCATTTTAATAATTGAAGAATTTGAACATGTTGCGAAGGGGCCTTTCTTGATTTTGAAAACATTTTCTTGGAAATTATGTCGTTTTCCTGATTTCACCTTGGTGGTTGACATGTTTTGTTAAAAACCAAGATAGATCTACAAATATACTTCAGAAATAACCAAGAATAAACCATAAACCATTCACCATAACAATGAACACAAGAAATAGAGAAAACCCTTGAGGTAGGGCAACACCATA
>JASDQU010109664.1:68907-80882 GCA_032191745.1 Picea mariana | reverse complement strand
GAATGATGCAACCCAGGTGTGATTATTCTGATATACATCTATTTTTCATGACATTATCAGTGTTGCATGTTGAAGCTATGATCAAATTATTATAAGAATTGAAAGTTGATCATAGAGCTTATCCTCTAACCTAACCTTTTGTCTAGTTAGCGTATTATCTTAGTACAAAAGATAGGTTGAAGAAAGCACTCGTCACTTGAGTGAAGGAGGCCTAGAATAAAATCAAGCACTCATTCTTAAGAACAAGGCTCCAGGTTTGATTAATCAAGATTCAAAGGTACACATGACAAGTTGATGACTATAGTTATGACAACAGGCTTTGTAATGTATTATACTTGATAGCATGTGAGCATATAAAGGTAAATACTTTGCTTGATACAACTAACACCTCCTCAAGGAGAAACCTCGTGTGTTAGTTCCAGGTTTTCATGGAAGAATGCTTGGTCACAACACTATGAGAGTGTTGATCTCATTTCATATCGTATTCCTTAACTTTAATCTTTTCTTTAGATAAATTATAAGTGATAGCTCTAAAGGAGCTACTGTGATGATTTTTCGTGCTATTGCTTTATATTATCAAGAAGGATATTATTCTTGCTTGTTGTTTTGTTGACCTTGCTCCAGGTCACATGAGGAAGCTATAGCAAAGGTTGCATAAGGCAACATGCTAAAGGAGATACCGTAAATGAAGCAATCATCATTGGAAGAGAAGAAGGTGACTTGCATAAGCTATAGGGTCACTCAGAAGCTGCCATGACCCACACCATTGAAGAATCTTGGCATTGAAGATTAGCTCACTTCAACTACAAGGTGCTACCATACATATGCAAAGTGGTCACATGTTTACCAGAACTCAAAGGTGACCATGAAGGCGTATGCAATGGACGTGCACAAGGGAAGAACATCAAGAATCCATATCCAAAGAGGGACAACAAGGAAGAAGGAGTCCTAGAACTCATTCATTCAGATGTATGTGGCCCAATGCCATCATCCTCCATTAGTGGGTATGTATACTATGTACCATTCATTAATGATTATTCTTGTAAAAGACTTGGATATATTTGAAGTGTCAGCAAGATCAAGGAATTCAAAGCCTTGATAGAGAACCTTTATGTAAGGAAGATTAAGATACTCAGGTCAGATAATGGAGGAGAATATACCTCAAAAGAGTTTGTGAACTTTTGCAAAGATGTTGGGATCAAGTTCCCCAACAAAACGGTGTAGCTGAATGGAAGAACAGAACCATATTGGAGCTGTGAAGACCATGATTCACAATCAAGATCTTCCTATGTGCTTATGGGCAAAAGCAAAAATGGCAGTTGTTTATGTGCAAAACCAATTATCCCATAACGCACTTGGGTTCAAGACCCCAGAAGAAATGTTCACCAGAAAGAAGCCAGAGGTAAGCCATCTCAAAATATTTGGTTGTCCAGTGTTTATTCATATAGCGAAAGAGAAAAGAAACAAGCTGGAACCCTCTGAAAAGAAGGGAATATTTGTGGGATACTGTGATGTCTCTAAGGCCTTTAGAATCTACATACCTAGTCACCGCCACATTGAGATCAGCAGGGACGTGACCTTTGATGAAAGAAGCAACACTTAAGAAATCAATAAGATGCCATCTTGAAGAAGTATATGAAGATTAACCTACAAATCCCAGGATTGCAGAATCCATGAGGGAAGTTTCCAGAGCTGCAGAACCAGAGAGGGAAGTCGTAACTTCCCCAGATGAGGAGACTCCTGAAGACCATGATATAACATAAGTTCAAGAACCTCCTCAAATGAACTTCTCCCATAAAAGAAAGCTTGCTTGGGCAAGAGAGCTTATTCAAGATGGAGAGAAGTATGGTGTTCCAAAAGGAACCTCAAGATAGGTGAAAAGGCCAAAGCCATTCTCCATCTATACAGATTTGATGTGTGATCTTCTAGAAGAAGAGCCTGCCTGCTCTGAAGAATCCATTCAGAGAAAAGAATGGGCAGATTCCATGACAAAGGAATACCAATCCATAATGAAGAATGAAGTATGGGAAATAGTTCCTAGATCGAAGAATAAAGATGGGGTATCCTACAAATGGCTCTTCAAAATAAAACATGTTGTTGATGGAAGTATTGAGAAATATAAAGCAATATTTGTCACTCGTGGCTTTTCCCAAAAGGAAGGCATTGACTATAAAGAGACATTTGCTCCTGTAGACAGATACACTTCGATCAGGACCATCATAGCTCTTGCAGCTAAGATGAAATGGAAGCTGCACCAGATGGACATGAAGACAACTTTCCTGAATGGTGTTATCGAAAAGGAAGTGTATATAGAGCAACCCCAAGGATTTGAGGTTGAAGAAAAGAAGTCTCATGTATGGAGATTGAAGAAAGCCTTATACGGATTGAAGCAAGCTCCTAGAGCTTGGTATGGCCATATAGACAGTTTCTTGACAAGCTTAGGATTTACCAAGAGTAAAGAAGACTCAAATCTCTACTTCAAAATTATGGATAATGAACCAGTAATCTTACTAATGTATGTGGATGACTTATTCTTAACTAGAGAAGAAAATCTCATCACTGAATGTAAAAAGAGACTTGCCACAGAATTTGAAATGAAAGACCTTGGCCTAATGCATTACTTCTTAGGTCTTGAGGCATGGTAGAGTTCATAAAGGATATTCCTTAACCAAGGGAAGTACATAGTGGAAATCTTAAAGAGATTCAACATGCTATAATGTAAGTCCATGAATACACCCATGGAAACAAAGCTGAAGCTACTAGTCAATACTTCGTTAGACTTGATAGAGGCCACACTATATAGATAGATTATTGGATCACTGATGTACCTAACAAACAACAGACCAGACATTTGTTTTGTAATGAACACCTTGAGTCAGTTTCTGGTAGAGCCTAGACGTGTTCACCTAGTGGCTGCAAGACATGTGATGAGGTACCTTCAAGGTACAATGGATTATGGTCTCAGCTATGATGGAGATCATGACTTCACATTGAGTGGATACACTGATTCAGATTGGGTAGGAAGCGTTGCTGATAGAAAAATCACTTTTAGATGCTGTTTCAGTTTGGGATCAGCTATGATCTCGTGGTAGAGTAGGAAGCAATCCAGTATTGCTCTCAGCACAACGGAAGAAGAGTACATTGTTGCATGTTCTGCTAGCTGCGAAGCTATATGGATTCAAAAGTTGTTGACTGGCCTATTTGACTTGGAGATGAGAGAAACCATGATTCTATGTGACAACCAGAGCTACATAAAGATGATAGAAAATCCTATATTCCATGAAAGGTCAAAGCACATAGAGATCTGCTATCATTTCATTCACGACATGGTACAGAGAGGAGCCTTGAAGCTCCAATACATTAGCACGAATGAACAGGTTGCTTATATGTTGACCAAACCTCTATCTCATGTAAAGTTTGAACACTTTCAAGATAAGCTTGGTATAGTCTGAAAGGACCCTCCCTGAAAGGGGGAGTATATATGTATTCCTTGCTTCTGACCTCACTGTTAGACGTAAAGCAAGATGATTCATTTCTTCTGACCTCACTATTAGATCTAATGCAAGATGTTGTGTGTATTCCTTTCTTCTAACCTCATTGTTAGATGTAAAGAAAGATGAGTCATTGCTTCTAACCTCATTGTTAGACGTAAAGCAAGATGTTGTGTGTAATCCTTGCTTCTGACCTCGCTGTTAGACGTAAATCAAGATGAGTCATTGCTTCTGACCTTGTTGTTAGATGTAAAGAAAGATGAGTTATTTCTTCTGACCTCGCGGTTAGACATAAAGCAAGACGTTGTGTGTATTCCTTGCTTCTGACCTAGTTGTTAGATGTAAAGCAAGATGATTCCTTGCTTTTAACCTCGTTGTTAGACATAAAACAAGATGATGATGTGTTCCTTGCTTCTGACCTAGTTGTTAGATGTAAAGAAAGATGATTCCTTGCTTCTGACCTCATTGTTAGACGTAAAGCAAGATGATTCCTTTCTTTTGACCTAGTTGTTAGACATAAAGCAAGATGTGACTGACACTGAGCTACCAGCTTAACAGCTATGACATTGAGCCAGTGTAGTACTATGATGTGCTAGCCTAGTGCTGTGATGAGGTATCATTTTTACTGATACATCTTGATGCAGATGATGATGGCATTCTTTCGAGAATGAATATGTTGCCGATGAAGAAAACTTTCAATGACTCATAAATGTGCCAGCCAATGTTCCAAGATGATATTGACGATACTGTCCTCCTGATGCCACTGATGATGCAGACCTCTCTCGCCTGATGCTATTGAAGAATACCCTTCTTGTTAAGGGGGAGTGTTGAAATAAAGTAACTGCAAAGAGTATTATTATTATTATTGATATATTATTTATAGGATTAATCGCCATTGTGGACTAATCATGTCGGTAATTATATTAGGACCAAATCCCCTTTTGTGGATTGGTCAATGGACAATTGTAATAGGCATAATAAGAAGTCGCCCCCAGCAATTATTATTGAGACCCAGAAAAATAATAAAGGTGGGTTTACCCACCCAGATTGAGAGGTTGGCCCTGCTAGTGAAGACCCTTCACACGTGCCAGACTTGTATATATAAAGAGGATAGTGCCTCACTTTATCACACAACACACTTGCTCATTTCTAAGAGGCAAGATGCAACTTACCAGTTGGAGAGAGGGAGAAGAGTGGCACATCTTTTGGAGAGGACTATCTGTATTGGTTTGAGTTATCTCTTGACATTGTATTGGCAATTTATGATAAGGAAGTTTTTGCTGGGTTTTCTTCCCCTAGACGGCTTCCCAGGATAAATGTTGTGTCTCTTGTGAATGTGTATTTCTCAGTGATCTTGTTCTTATGTTGCTCTTATCTATTGAAATGAAAAGAACTATAATAATGGAATAAACATTAACACTTCGCTGCTCCGACAAAACTCTTCATAATTCAAATTCAAGCAGTTCATCGAGCAGTTCTACCACCCAGTGGTGAGCATGCTCAGTGGCAGACTCGAGCCGAGAATAAACAAGGAAATTCAGAGGATCCTACACCTCTTAGATCTTGCAAAAATAGGACATTGGTACCTGTACCAAGACCACACAAATATCAGAGTGTATGGGTGCGAATTGGCTCCATACAAGTTTCCCAAGTATTTTTCTGTGAGGATATTTTCCCTGGAATACATAAGACAAAGGATTAATTCAGATGACATACATTTTGTGTCTCTGAAGAAGAAGCAACAACTCATAATCAAAGGGAAGATTGGGTCTTTCATCTACAATAGCCGAGGCACTGGGGAGGAAGCAGAAAGATTGCTTAAAGAAATGAATTTTTTTGTTAGCTTCATATGGAACTATGACCCCTGTGGGATAATTTTAGAGATGAGAGTTAAAAATAAGAATATCCCATATGTTCATACATCCAGGCCTGAGATAGAGAAATTTGCCAATCAAATAGAATGGAAGCCAAGCACTCTGGTTGAGACAAAACAACAGGACCCTTCGATCACCGTCTCACAGAAGACTACACCTTAGGTTCCCAAAGAGAAAAGGCCCAGGAAGGACACTTCACCTTCCATCACTGAAGTATCGTCTGAAGAGTTCCAATTACACACCAAGAGGCCAAAAACCAGTTAGGCACCTGACACGGTTGGTGAAAAGGGAATTCAATCTACTACAACTATGGAAGTTAATCGATCGCTCCTTAGTACAACTAGCAAACAAATCATGACTATAGTGTTGCCCAAAAAGCCTACAGTTACTCCACCAGTCAACCAGATGAGCAAAACAGGACCAAAATTGAGTATTTTTGAGAAGTATGATATGATCAAAAAGAGAACTCAGATGCTGACCAGCAGCACGTATGCTCAGTTCTGGAAGCAAACATCAACTGCACAACACAAACTATTGTCTGCATTCAACATTGAGAAGGGTAGAAGGCACATGATGTTTCTACAAGCACAGGTGCCAGGCCCAAAAGTAATCACCAATTACAAAAGGGATACATTCGAATTTCAGACTAAAGATGTGCATCCAGATGATCAAATGGATCTGCATAGGCAAACTGGAGAAATGGTTTTCTCCACATTGGCAAATGCTTCTACTGCTGCCTCCAAGTGACAGGTGTCTCTGAGCAATGTCCAAACATAGCTGAAGTTAGAAAAAATATCATCATTTTCCAAGGATAACATGATTAAGACATTGGAAGAACTGGTTCTCAAGATCAGATATGATCCCTCGAATGTGAAAGCAGTCGAGGAGTTGCTCAAAAAGAAAAATGCCGATATAGAATCTCTGAGGAAACAGTTAAAACTGCCACCAACAGAAGACTCATAGGCAAAGGAAATAGTGGAGACAGAAGGGGAAAAGGATGAGATGCTCAAGTTGAACATGGAGCATAATGCACAGTTGAAGGACATGGAAGTGGAATTGGAAAAACTAGTGAAAGATAAGGAGCATTCAAAGCCCATGGAAGTCATTCCACTGAGTGTAGTGCCACTCACAGGAGTGAGCACAATGTCTATAGAAAAAATTCCCTCAACAACTCCATTGACAACTTTGGAGAAAATAGTTGAATTGGATAAATCCATGGAGGAGATGAATTTGCAAGAGACAGAGATTAGCAGACTCAAAAAGGAGATTGAGAACCTTCAGGAACTGAAGTCTTCTTACCAAACTAGCTACTCCAAGGAGAAACAAACATCAGACCAACTCAAACAGGAATTGCAACAGCTTCAGAAGCAAACAGTGGTAGGCAAAACACTTGCTGAGGTCAAGGAAAGTGTCTAGATGGACATCACCAAGTCCATGAATGAAATATGGCCGATGATACAAATCAATTTCGAGCAAAATGAGCTGGTGCAAAAAAGTCAGCAGGCTATCGAGAAGATAAGAGAAGAACTGGGAGAGATGCCTACAGAATCTATTGAGATCATCAAATTTTTGAATTCCAAAACCAGAGAGGAGCTAGAGGATTTGAAGATTGAAGATAGGACAGAGACCATCCTTGAGGTCAATAGGGTCCTGACCAAGAGAGGATTGATGCTACAGCTGGAGGAAAAGGTCCAGACCATGGACACTAGAGTGCAAAGATTTTTCAGCAAGATCGAAGCTCTGTAGAAGAAAGGCCTTCCTAGTTTGAGAGTTATAAATGACAAGTTAATGACGCTTGCCGATTACAGAAAGAAACTAGCCACTATGGCTAAGGATAGCTCAAAATTATCAGGAATACAAGGCAGTATCATGGGAAAGGCATTCTTAGATGGTTTACAGTTAGACATCAACATACAGCATGAGATTGGGTACATCTTCATCATCAGGCCAACTTTTGCCAAGTACACAGAGATGGATGAAGTATGCCGAAGATTGCTCAAAGTCAACGTTCCCAGTCACCTCCGATGGGAAGAGATTTGCAATCTGATCAAGAAGTCGATGAGGTGTCCAATCCTAGTCAGCTATCTAGTCAGACGAGGTCATGCAGAGGCCTCACCAACGGCTCACCCCAGAAATCAGCATGAAGTTTCAACACATCATCAAGTAGTTTCCTAAATTTTTGTATCTTGTTAAGTTAGTTAGCTAAATTTAGATTTTCCACATCCTGATCTTTAATGACAGGGTCATATGTAATTTTGATTATAAATACTTCAAACTTTGAAGTACTGAGGGTTGATCTTTATGCTCTGCAAGCTACAAGACTGTAATTTTTATCAAGAGATCTTCCAGTAATACAAAGAGACGTTTTCACAGGATTCTCGCATGTTATTCATTGGTGATGTTTTCTTTTATATGTTGAATGTTCTCCTTGCTCAGTTGTCATATTGTTTTCTAATCTAATCTTTTAATAGTAATGCACGTTGCAAGATTTATCTTTGTATACCCTGTTTCAGACTTTGAAAGATTTTAATGTTTATCTCCTGATATTACAGTGAAGAAATTCTTAAATGCTTCTTTACTTTAATTGATATTCTCATCTTTTCAGCTATACATCACTTTACTGCAAAAGAATCCAACGAATGCATTATCTTGCCCTGTGAAAAGAATCTTTGTTTCTGGTTTAGATTTCTATATTAATAATATAGACCCCATAGCCCAATGGATGCGTAAATCCCTTTTCAGCCAACTTAACAAAAACAACAAACCTTTTCAATCTTATTTTAGTTTTATATAACTAGCCTAATATCCTAAAGTTAAAACATAGCTAAATCATACAGAGAGATCCCTCTTTGAAACTGGTAGGGCTAGATTCCAGTCTCGAAGTGGTTGGATAAAGTTACCTCTCGTAGATTTCTTATTTTCTGACAACCTCTGGGAATTTACAGAGCATTAACATAGTGGCGACTCCACTGGGAAGCTGAACAAACTTTCAACCCCACATTTTCTTTTTCCCTAGAAGACAACTTTGTTTATGAAAAAATTGCAAATCTGAGAAAGAAATAATGTTTATAGGTTGTTAAAAGCTTGTACATATTAATTTTGGACTCATAAAACTAAAAAATATATAAAAATTAAAAATCTAGCTCCTAAAATAGTTTATACTCGATCTCACCTAAACCCAGACCTAGAACCTGCAATAGCAACTGATAATCTAGAACAATTACTTAGGAAGAAAACCATTGCAGAAGGTTCAGGGAATCATAATCTCTTTAACAAGTCTCTTTCTCTCCCAGAGGAACTCGTTTCCCTTCAAGATCTCGACTTTGACACCATTTTCGAACAAAGCCTGTTTAGAATGAAATATGATAGCTTTGTGACTGAAATCATTTTAGACCCAAAAATCCTACAACCCCGAACCCTTGAAATACTATCTCCCACTACCAAACCTCAAACTACTCACTTTGTGCCAACAAGCCCCTCCTTCTCCTTGTCTTCTGTCACCGCCTCACTTATCACCCAGGTTGTTGTCCTGCCTCCTCCACCTACCATGGTAGCCAGATATGATCCCTTGGTGTTGGCCACACCTCTACATGCTATGCCCCAGGATTATCAAATGAGACTTCCACAGTTCGATGGAATAGGGCCCTTGAACACATAACAACACGTTGATAAAATGAATGACTATTTTGATCTACAGGAAGTAGATGAAGCTGACGTTCAGATGAGACTATTTGCACAGAGTTTGACCGGTGACATTAAGAAATGGTACAAAGGCTTACATGTTGCCTCATTTATAGACCTTACAACATTTCAACGAAGTTTTCTGGACAGATGGGAGGTAAATAAAAACCCTCTCCAGATCTTGTCAGAATACGTAAACATCAGAAGGAATCAAGGTGAGATAGTTCAAGATTACTGCACCCGCTTCAATAATCTGTACAATCCAATTCCAACTGATATTAAAACCCCACAAGGTTTAGCACTGATAAAATTCCCTGACATTTTCGACACCGATATGTCATATCAATTAAGGGAAAGAAACTCCACCACCCTGGAGGACATGCAGAAAAGCACGATAAGTGTGGGGCCCAACCTGTTGGCCAAAAGGGCACAACAGAGGACCGAAAGGAGAGTCACGATTAAAGAAGAACCTTCCACATCTTCTTCTGAAGCCAAATTGGATTCCTTAGCTAGAGCAATGGAAACGATGATGGAGAGACTTACTGTATCCGAAAGAAAACCTCCTAGAGAAAATCAACTTGCTCCACAAATTTGGAATCCTAACTTTAGAAGAAATCCTCCTCAAATCAGGCAGAGAGATCCCAGGGATCAAAGAGAACAGAGGGGTCCTGATCAACAGATCAGGCCACCCCTACAGGAAAATTATGCCGATGAAGGAGAAGAGGTAATTGAAGAATTGGAGGACACACACATAAACCTCATGGGCATTCACAATAACGAATCTATCTTCCTCACTTAGGAAGAGCAAGAAATTTTCCTTCTTTCTCAAATGTAGGTGAGTGAAGAAGCTGAAGAGAATGAACAACAGGCATTTGAAAATTCCATTATGGAGTTACATAGGCAGTACAATTTGCGAAGTAAGAAGACAGATGAAAATTCCCTAAAAAAGTTAACCGAAATGAAGAAAGTGGTCGAAACTAAGAAAGCCCCTGAGCCTTCTACCAAAAAGATCCCTGAGAAAAGTGATGTTGAAGCTCCAACAAAAAGAAACATTACCATTTTACAAGATCAATGCAGAATGAGGTTTCATCAACCAACCCACCAAATACTTTTGTCCAGAAGACTGTGGTGGAAAAATTAGAATTGTTGAGCCAAAGAAGAGCACCTACACCTTTTAGCCTCGAAGGGGAATTAGCCAAAGTGAAAATTCCCATTCCCCTTTCCGAGTTGATGAGTAAGGAAGCTTATTGATCGCAGGTGATCAAAGCACTGAGCATTGAACCAGATATAGGCACAAAGTCCTTAACCGTCAGATCAGCGAACCATTCAGATACTGTAAATCTTACCGACGATCAACCTGAACTCCTATTTGGCCCTGAAGTTGATGGTCAGACTGACAATGGTGTTGTCTCTCCTTTTTACATCAGCCTTAATATACATGACTTGATTCTAGATAATGCTATGTTAGATTCAGGTGTTTCCCACAACTTGATGCCTAAAGCAGTGATGGAAAAACTGGGACTCGAGGTCACCAAACCTTACAAGGACTTACACTCTTTTGACTTTAGCAAAGTCAGATGTATCGGATTGATCAAGGACTTATGTATCACTCTAGTTTAGATCCCAGCAAAAAGCATGGTTATGGATGTTGTGGTCATAGACATTCCCTCAAAATATGGTATGTTGTTGTCCAGGTCTTGTGGGGCCAAGTTGAAAGGTAATTTGTAGTTGGATATGTCATATGCCACCATCCCAGTATTCGGGCAATAGAGAAGACTATACAGAGAGACGCTGATGAAATATATGGTCAGCAGCCAAGAAAATCCACATAACTATCCTCTGTACTTTGCACATTCTGACCTACATTCCTTCATCCTATATAATGACAACGATACGAGAGAACAAATCCCTCAGATGGAAGAAGATACATTTGATCCGAAAGAAACCCAAGAAATCACTGAGGCAGAAAGAAAGAAAAATGTGATAAGTGAAGAATTTCCAGTAGATTTCTAGAGCATGGACTTCGATGGAGCTGTAAACAAGGAAGGAGCTGGAGCAGGAGTTTGGTTACACAATCACAAATCCATGTATTCAAAAAACCATTCTTACAAATTGAATTTTCAATGCACTAACAACATTGTCGAGTATGAAGCTTTGATGCTCGGTCTGAAACTTCTAAAGAAAGTTGGTGCCAAACAAATCATGGTAAGAGGCAATTCTGAATTAATTATCAAACAAATCAAAGGTGAGTATGCAGAAAAACATCCCCAACTTAGAGCTTATAGGAATGTTGTTTTGGATGTCCTTAAATGTTTCACTGAAGTTGATTTGCAGGTGATGCCCAGGGGACATAATATTTTAGCAGATGGATTAGCTACATCAGCAACCACGTGCAAGATACCTTTTCGTTCCACTCGCCCATACACAATGGAGGTGAAGTGCAGACCAACTATCCCAGACAACATCAGATACTGGCAGGTATTTGGGAACGATGAGCAAATTGAATATTTTCTACAATGTAAAAATGACTTTGAGTGTACAAACATAGACTTAGAAAACGATGATGAAAATGTGAATAAATCCAATTTTGGAAATGACAGTGTAAATAAAATAGATTCAGGAGAGTTAGGTGAAGATGAGATAGAATCTGACGTTTTTCATTTAAAGAGTAATGTCCTACCAAGGGGTTTAGTTCCGTTAGAAGACTTGTTTGATTTCAATGATGTAGCTAAAAAACCTAAAATCAAAGCCAGTGGAAAAGAGGTTGAAGACATTAACATAGGGACAGAAGAGAAACCTAGGATAGTAAAACTTTCTAAATCTTTACCTCCTGAGAAAAAACTCAAATACATTGAACTTTTCAAGGAATATGCGGACGTGTTTGCTTGTGTCATAAGATTTTAAATCTTCATATCCCCAAGCAAACACG
>JASDQU010109664.1:54929-65090 GCA_032191745.1 Picea mariana | reverse complement strand
GGGGGTTCGGAATGTAGTTTAAACATCGCGCACAGATATACGGTTGAGAAGAAAGCATGCAAATCAATGGCTCATGGTGTTTTTCGGACCCCCCCTGACCGATGTGTTTTTAAAGGAGGGGGGTTCTGGAATGGAATGTTTTCTGGTGGGCCCTTTTTCATTTACATGGCAGGAATCCATTGGGTCGGACTCCCACCACCTCCCAAGGTCTGACATACCTTGTCACCTCATGACGTCATTTTCCACGTTTTTCCCCTAGAGGTCACATCTCATTACTCTATCAGTCCATTCCCATTGTTTTCCCTTTACAAATCCTCTCACCATGGTCACTCCCCAATCATCTCCCGCCATGTCACCTGGTCATATTCGTCATTCATTATTACCTGCCATCTCACGCTCCAAATGACCCGTTGGCAATTTATTATTGGCTAACTTATCCGTTAGCCTGTTGACCTGTCCCCCTCGCCCAACGGGTATCTGTTTACTCAAAACCATTGTTTCCCTTCTTTCTTCCATTGCTTACTGTGTCGTCTCACCAGAAAATATCTTTCCTGTCGCACCATAGCATTTTTCCCCGTTTTCTCTCCATTTCAGTCAACCGTCCCAAGCCACCATCATCCCCACTAATGATTGTTTGATTTGCAGGTATTTTTATAGTGATGGCACCAAAATCAAAGAGGTCAAAAGCTGAGGAAAATCCTTTCCTCCCGCCTCTTTTCAACCTCGACAAGATCCCCCTGGCAGACAAGGACCATTTAATCACAGATACCAGATGTGAATTCGACTTCGCAGATTTATAGTCATGGCTAAAGGATGTTTTCTTGGACCAAAGTGATGAAATTGGGCTCTGGGAGTCAAACCTTCCCTTGTATCTTTTCCCCCAGGTTCACCATTTCCCCGAATTCACCCTCAAATGCCAGGCCCATTACATCCCTGATTAGAGAGCCATAGTGTCTTCATTAGGAGAAATTATTTTCCTCATCATACCTGAAACCATTGATTAGATGATGCAGATACCCAAAGCTGAATCCGCCTCACCTTTCAAGCTTGAAATTATTATAGAACTATACCAGATATTATCATTCCCCAAAGAGCTTAGATTTTCGATCTTTTTCTCCCACAGGCCACTCAACTCCCCACTACAAATCCCATGTATCCTTCATCCCTATTCTTAGTGAAGGGAAACTAGGTCATCTCGTCGCTCTGCACCCTGCTCAGGTATTTTTTGGATCAATGGGTGGATGAACCCATATTGGGTTTTTTGTCCATCTTCTCCACAGATGAGAAACCCACCACTCAATTTGACTACAACACTTTCCTGGCAGACAACATTCATGAGAAATTCTTAAATTTTGCCACAGAAGGCATGTTCCAGTATTCCTCAATACTGGCTTACATGTTCATTTTCTTCCAAGCAGACAAATTTTCCTTTTCAATGCAGAAGATGGACAAGGATGGGAGGCCATAGGCAGTAACAACATGGACTTTGTTGCTTAGACAAAATTCTTCAAAATTCAGTTTCAAGCAGTTCATCAAGTAGTTCTACCACCCAGTGGTGAGCATGTTCAGTGGCAGACCCAAGCCGAGAATAAACGAGGAAATTCAAAGGATCCTACACCTCTCAAATATTGAAAAAATGAGAGACTGGTACCTGTACTAAGACCACACAAAGATCATAATGTATGGGTGTGAATTGGCTCCATAAAAGTTTCCCAAGTATTTTCCCCTGAGGATATTTGTCCTGGAATACGTAAGACAAATGATTAATTCATATGACATACATTTGGTGTCTCTAAAGAAGAAGCAGCAAATCAGAATGAAAGGGCAGAATGGGTCTTTCATCTGCAATAGCCAGGGCATCGGGGATGAAGCAGACAGATTTCTTAAAGAAACAAAGTTTTTTGTTAGCTTCATATGGCACTATGACCCCTGCGGGATAATTTCAGAGATGAGAGTTAAAAATAAGAATATCCCATATGTTCATACATCCAGGCTTGAGATAGAGAAATTTGCCAATCAAACAGAATGGGAGCCAAGCACTCTAGTTGAGACAGAACAGCAAGACCCTTCGATCACTGTCTCACAGACGACTACACCTCAGGTTCACAAAGAGAAAAGGCCCAAGAAGGACACTTCACCTTCCATCACTGAAGTATCATCTGAAGAGTTCCAATTACACACCAAGAAACCAAAAACTAGTCAGGCACCTGACACAGCTGGTGAAAAGGGAATTCAATCTACTACAACTATGGAGGTTGATCGGTCACTCCTTAGTACAAGAAACAAACAAATAATGACTACAGTGTTGCCCAAAAAGCCTACAGATACTCCACCAGTCAACCAGCTGAGCAAAATAATACCAAAATTGAGTATTTTTTAAAAGTATGATATGATCAAAAAGAGAAATCAGATGTTGACCAGAAGCACGTATGCTCAATTCTGGAAGCAAACATCAACTACAAAACACAGACTGTTGTCTGCACTTGACACTAATAAGGGTATAATTCACATGGCGTTTATGCAAGAATAGGTGCCAGACTCGAAAGTAATCACCGATTACAAAAGGGAAACATTCGAATTTCAGACTAAAGATGTGCATCGAGCTGATCAAATGGATCTACATAGGAAAACTGGAGAAATGGTTTTCTCCACATTGGAAAATGCTTCTATTGCTGCCTCCAAGTTATAGGTGTCTCTGAGCAATGTCCAGACGCAGATGAAGTTAGAAAAAATATCATCCTTTGCCAAGGATAACAGGATTAAGAAATTGGAAGAACTGGTCCTCAAGATCGGATACGATCCCTCGAATGTGAAATTAGTTGAGGAGATGCTCAAAAAGAAAAATGTCAATATAGCATCTCTGAGGAAACAGTTAAAACTGCCACCAACAAAAGACTCACAGGAAAAGAAAATAGTGGAGACATAAGGGGAAAAGGATGAGATGCTCAAGTTGATCATGGAGCAGAATGCATAGTTGAAGGACATGGAAGCAGAATTGGAAAAACTAGTGAAAGAGAAGGAGCATTCAAAGCCCATGGAAGTCATTCCACTAAGCGTAGTTCCACTCATAGGAGTGAGCACAGTGTCTGTAGTAGAAATTCCCTCGGAAACTCCACTGACATCTCTAGAGAAAACAGTTGAACTGGATAAATCCATGGAGGAGATGAATTTGCAAGAGACAAATATTAGCAGACTCAAAAAGGAGATTGATAACCTTCAGGAACTCAAGTCTTCTTAGCAAACTAGCTACTCCAAGGAGAAACAAACATTAGACCAACTCAAACAAGAATTGCAGCAACTTCAGAAGCAAACAGTGGCAAGCAAAACACTTGCTGAGGTCAAGGAAAGTGTCTGGATGGACATCACCAAGTCCATGAATGAAATATGGCCGATGATACAAATCATGTTCAAGCAAAATGAGCTGGTGCAAAGAAGTCAACAGGCTATCGAGAAGATAACAACAAAACTAGGAGAGATGCGCACAAAAGCTGATGAGATCATCAAATTTTTGAATTCCAAAACCAGAGAGGAGCTAGAGGATTTGAATATTGAAGATAGGACAGAGACCATCCTTGAGGTCAAGAGGGTCCTGACCAAGAGAGGACTGATGCTACAACTAGAGGAAAAGGTCCAGACCATGGACATTGTAGTGAAAATATTTTTCAGCAAGATCGAATCTCTGCAGAAGAAAGGCCTTCCTAGTTTGAGAGTTATAAATGACAAGTTAATGACGCTTGTCGATTATAAAAAAAAACTAGCCACTGTGTCTAAGGATAGCTCAAAATTATCAGGAATACAAGGAAGTATCACAGGCAATGCATTCTTAGATGCTTTACAGTTAGACATCATCATACATCATGAGATCTGGTACATCTTCATCATTAAGCCAACTTTTTCCAAGTACACAGAAATGGATGAAGTATACTGAAGATTGCTCAAAGTCAATGTTCCCAGTCACCTCTGATGGGAAGAGCTTTGTAATCTAATCGAGTAGTCGATGAGGTGTCCAAGCCTAGTCAACTATCCAGTCAGACGAGGTCATGCAGAGGCCTCACCAATGGTTCACCCCAGAAATCAACATGAAGTTTCAACACATCATCAAGAAGTTTCCTAAATTTTTGTATCTTGTTAAGTTAGTTAGCTATATTTAGATTTTCCACGTCCTGATCTTTAATGACAAGGTCCTATGTAATTTTGATTATAAATACTTCAAACTTTGAAGTACTGAGGGTTGATCTTTATGCCCTGCAAGCTACAAGACTGTAATTTTTATCAAGAGATCTTCCAGTAATACAAAGAGACGTTTTCACAGGATTCTCATATGTTATTCATTGGTGATGTTTTATTTTCTATGTTGAATTGTTCTCCTTGCTCAGTTGTCATATTGTTTTCTAGTCTAATCTTTTAATAGTAACGCATGTTGCAAGATTTATCTTTGTATACCCTATTTCAGACTTTGAAAGATTTTAATGTTTATCTCCTGATATTACAGTGAAGAAATTCTTAAAGGCTTCTTTACTTTAATTGATATTCTCATCTTTTCTGCTATACATCACTTTACTACAAAAGAATCCAACGAATGCATTATCTTCCCCTGTGAAAAGAATCTCTGTTTCTAGTTTAGATTTTTATCTTTATAATACAGACCACATAGCCCAATGGATGCGTAAATCCCTTTTCAACCAACTTAACAAAAACAACAAACCTTTTCAATCTTATTTTGGTTTTATATAACTAGCCTAATATCCTAAAGTTAAAACATAGCTAAATCATACAGAGAGATCCCTCTCTGAAATTGGTAGGGCTAGATTCTAGTTTTGAAGTGGTTGGATAAAGTTACCTCTCGTAGATTTCTTCTTTTCTTAAACCTCTGGGAATTTCCAGAGCGTTAACACATGCATCAAATATGCTATCATCTTTTGATCACGGGTATTTTTATGCTACTTGCTTGTATTCTAGTGATGATTCATGAGATCTAGTTGTCGTTTATATTCTATATTTCCAGTAGGCTATTGTATTTCCATGCTTGAGCCATATAATACATGATATTGGGTATTTGATGTTCTTTACTTATGCATGTGTCCTTTATATGTTGTTTAAACCATAAATATGCAACATGCACATGCAATAACCCACATGCACCTGCAATAACCATCAAGATCTCAAACATGCAACTGAAACGCATCCAGAAACCCCCAATGTATCAGATCTGCAAGATAGAATAATAGATCAATAGCAAATATCTTGATCAGTGGGATCAAGCATACTACAAGCATCCAACTTCCTATCTTGGAAAGAAATAGTTCATTTGATTTTGAAGGAATATGACCTTTGGGAGATTGTTGACAAAGTAGTTCCTTGACCAAAGGATTTGCAAGCATTGGAAAATCATGATCCAGGTGGATATCGGTGGCCACCCACCTTTTCCAACTGGATCAAAACATTTTTCTGGCAATTTTGGTAATTTACTAGTTTTGACAGTTTTTTGGGTCCTGAACTTCTGGAGCCGTTTTGAGGCTCTAAATGACCGTTTTTTGGCATGGTTCGGTCAAAAAATTTCATCATGATATTTTTTTCAAAATATCATAGTCCTTGCATAGATATTTCTAGTGATGTATCATATGTGTCAAACTAAGATAGTATGTCAAAGTTACGACCCTGAGAAATTGATCTACCAATTTACCCCGACGGGGCCCACATGACTTTTGGCGCTTCATCTCCTAGGGTTAGGTTTTTGGATGTCTAGTGTTTTTGAAATTCCTATTTATTGTAAAAAGGCCTTCAGAGCCTCATTTTAATCATCTTCTTGCGAATGAGCGCAACCATCACATCTCTTCTCAGAGATAAGCCGCCACCATTCTAGCAAGCTTGTTTTCCACTGCATTTTACAGTTTCAGCTTATTTCCTTATTGAATAGAAAACTAGTTTTATTGTACCTCTGTTATTCTGTGTTAAGAATCTATTAATAATATGTAGTCATTTCATCCTTCTCATAAAATATGGATCAGTGGTATTAGAGCGGTCTTACTCTTGTCATCTTAATGCATGTCCCCAACGAGGTCAGAGTACAAAGAATTGGGTCTCGAGCTTGTTTTTCTTGAGGAAAAAAGCTCTCGCACGCCTAAGAGACCTCTCATGGTAGGAGAAAAGAAAGATGACAGGATAGGATATCATTTCAAAATGTTTCTTGAGGAAGCCCTCATGCAACAAAGGAACGAGATGATGGATAGTTTTGTGCAAATCCTTCGGCGGCTACCAACAAGCGACACATCTTCTTTGAGCGGAGGCTTCGCCCCCTTCAAGGCACAAATCAACTTCGATATTCCTGTATTTGAAGGTCAAATAGACGCAGATGTTGTAGACAAGTGGTTAAATCTACTAGAATGGTTTTTTTCTGTCCATAACTTTTAGAATAGAGAAAATATTACTTTTGCACTCCTCAAAGTCGTTCCCCATGTCAAAGATTGGTGGGAAATGGTCTATGAGAAAAAGGAAACAGAGTAACCCTCCTTATTTACAGTCGAGACCACCTGGGAATCCTTCAAGGATGATATTAAGGAACAATACTACCCTTTCGGAAGTTATGATGACTTATATACCAAATGGACCACACTATGGCAAGAAAGAGACCAGGTAGTGCCAGAGTTCACAAATATCTTCCATACCTTGCGCACCAAGCTGGGTATCAAATATTCAGAGTGACATATGGTGCTCAAGTATCATGGTTCTCTACATCGATACATCCATACCAAATTGGAACTTCTGGACATCTCATCCTTTGGCACGACCTATCAATATGTCGTCAAAATCGACTAGAAGCTCAAACAAAAGATGTGGCAATTTGGGACTAGGAACCCCTCACAACAAAAGCTAGGAAAGGGAGGCCCCTGTAAGAATATGAATGGATGTGCTCATTTTACCATCGGTAATATCACTATTCTCACCCAACCATAGGCTGAAGCCACCCTCCGAGCACCTTAACCTTGACAAAGAATCATTTCAGAAGAAAACCCTAGGCTAGATAGCCAAAGAAAGGGTAGCACACCTTTCCCCAAGGATAGTGCATCAAACAAGAGCTGATCAGATAGTCCAAACCCTAACCAAGAGATAGTCCAAGCCAAAACTGAAATATTCTAGCTGCAGTAGTTGCAACGACAACTCTCCTCCAAGCCTGCATAGAAACTGGGCAACTACAGTGTGCACAAGTGCGGCTCTACAATTCTGAGAATGCCCGCCAGAATGAAGAATGGCCTCCTATATTTATACTAATTCTGGCTAACTCCCTGGGCCGACTTCTCATTATGGGTATCTGCCTATTAAGTATATATTATTTATTCTGGCTGACTTCTTCTCTTGTAGGCTAATAACCTAATATCAATTATCCTCTTGAGCCAACTTGTCTTCTAGGGTTATTAGCCAACTCATTAGGGTTTCTTCTTGCTTCCCAAAATATTCTATTCTCGTCAAGTTTACACATGGAGGTAAATGTTTCCCACAACTACCGTAATATCAACACTCCCTCCTAGCTAGGGAAGTATTACAGGTAATGGTCTTGAGCACAAACATACCATTCACCCAGTAGCATCAACATAGTTGTATAGACTATCTCATGACTAGATCATGAGTACCATCATCACCATCAATGTCATCAACTGCATCATCTCTCAAAACCATACTCCATCTAAGTAATTAGACATGATGTTGGATAACTCACTCACACCACAGAGTGACACAAAAGCCATTTTCTAATCTGGACATATGTCCTAGAAGAATAAATGTCCTGAACCATTTTTCGCCTGGGAAATCTTTGTCCATTGATCATCCATCTAGATGATAATCATTTTCAACACTGATGATAGTCTTCAAGGAAATAAAAACAATATCATTCAATAGAACACAACTATGTCTATCCATAGTAGTACACAACTACAATCCAATGGTACACTACCACACGGAGTAGCACACATGTAATTGATCAGTGACATATAGTCACAAACAGTGGAACACATCCACCACAGTAGTATACATCTACTGTCTAGAGATATACAATCTTCATAACAATCATCTGATATCAACCTACACAGAAACAATGTTATGATATAAACTAAATTATCTAGGCCATTCTTCCACTCACATCTGTGAGATCTTGGAAGATCATCTGCCCTCAGAAGGTCAAACATCAATGATGAGCTATTTGGACTATTCTTCTCAAGAAAGGAAGAATAAATGTCCTGATTTATGAGCCTAGAGAATTCCCCACCCTGGGCCATTCCTCTGACACTAAACAAAGTGTAACCTGGAGAGAATGAGTCTATCCTAAGGAATGTCTGTCCTCGATTGTTGAACCTGGACCATTCCCCACCTTGGGTCATTCCTCCAACACTAAACAAAGTGCAACCTGGAGAGAATGAATCTTCCCTAAGGAATGAATTTCTTAACCATTTCCCATGTTATCCACAAGAGGAAATGACTATCCTTCATCAACCTCCAAAACAAACCATTCCCCATGTTAATCACAATGGGAAATTGTTGTCCGGCAGGCCAATCTTCTTGAGTAACCCTCAAGAAGAGAGACTTCCCTAGACCACTCCCCATGTTAACCACAATGGGAAACCATTGTCTATGGTACATTAGCAATCCATTGAACCATTTTCATTATGAAAATGACCGTACGATCTAGACCATTTTCTAAACTAGAAAATGTCTATCCGTCAGAAATCTCAATCCACTTTCCGAACTAGAAAGGAACTGCTCATCCTAGACCATTTTTTGAACTGAAAAATGACTATCCATCAATCAATAACACATTAGTGGTCCCTCCCAACCTGGGAGTCATCTCTTCCTTTACAATAAGGAAGTCGTCTCCATGAGCTCCAACTTGAGTACGCAAACTCTTTCATCTTGAGTAGAAGCCTTTACCAAATTGTCTGCTTATCTGCTCATCTGTGGAGATATATATTTGACAACCAATTTCTCCTTTCTAGACTTCATCATGGATAATGTAATGCTTTATCTCAAATGTACTTCATTTTGGAACACTGGTTTTTCTATGAAGGCTTCATATAGCTCTGATCAATAAGGTATATCTTTGTTGGATTCTTCTTTGGTTCCTGCTAGCTCACAACATCGTGGCAAGTGTCAAACTGGAACTTATCCATGTGGCACTTCTTATGTCATTATGAAATCTTTGTCATGGATTGGCAATCCATCATCCTGATCTTCTGAGTAATCATCCTAATACAATATCTCTGTTATAGACAATCTTCACCACGCTTTTGTTGTGCATTGGAGGTTCTCCACCAAGTTATCTTCTTCCATCTGCATAGAAGGGTCTCTTTCTGGTATACCTCAAAGTATTGAGGTTGTTCTTCATATTCTCTTTGTTCAATTGCTCTGGAGAACATTCTTTGCATTCATATGATGTAGAACTCCAACCCATGGATGATATAATGACTCATGTAAAGGTATGTCTGGTTTACTTGAACAAGTAATCATCATAATCTTCTCCCTCCATCTAGGAGAACCTCTAGTTTTTTTAGATCTTGCAATGCTTGTATATATACATCGTTCTTCATCACAAATTTCAGTTCCTCTGCTTGATTGATTTTAGTGAGTTCATATCAGGATGGTAATATTGTGATTCTTAATATAATGATTGGTTGTTTTGGCTTCTCTTCTTTCTTGGAATCTTCATGTTCTTCCTCATGTTTTTCTTTAGCTCTTGTGTCCATGGAGTTTTCTTATAGATTCCATGCCCTAAATATTCCACTTCTTTCTTTCATCATAAGATCATGGATGTGGATGGACAACCAGGGATACTTTAAGGCTTCTCTTTGAAGAAGTCAAAATGAACACATACTGCTTTTTAATTTTTCTATCATGGATATATGCTTCATCATCTTCAATGGATCATAGGATTAGCTCCCTCCTAATCCTTGCTTCATGTATGAATGCATTCTTTTCTTTGTGGTGATGTATAATTGGCTCCCTCCATCTAGGAGAGTCCACGCTTTCATCTGCATCCTTATTCCCTTATGCAAAGTGTTATAAGTCTTTCTCCAATTTCTTCTTGATTGTTGACTTCTTTCTTTCTTTGCTTCTTCTAAGTCTCTTCAGGATTGATTCTGATTTTAGATTATCTTGTAATAGCTTCCACATGAT
>JASDQU010109664.1:5796-47490 GCA_032191745.1 Picea mariana | reverse complement strand
TGAGATCGTTTTTGCAATCTCTTTCTGATTCTCAAGATCGCTTGATGGCGCGAGAGAAGAGCATACTCAAGATTGTTACTTGCAACTTCTAGTCCCGAATGTGAGTTTAGATGTGATTTAAGATTGATGTTCAACTTAGATTATAAACCAAAGCAATACATCCACGTGGCGAAAAGAAAATAAGGGAAAAAATGATTTTTATCCACCTAAGTGCCTATGTTTGCTAGATTATCCCCTTTATAAGTTGAGGGGTCTAAGTGGTGCAGTATTCAGAGCATACACATTATCATCTTAAGAAGGAAAAATGCTTTTCCCCACATTCAAGGTCTTACAATGAAAAATTTGGTTCAAATGCGCGGTTGTTAGTATGGACAGATGCGCATTTGGCGCTTGCGTGCAGACTGTATTAAGAACAATAGCGCATGCGCGTGTCTGTGGGTGGAATACCCACGCGCTTGTGCTCGTGACTGAAAAAAGAAATTCCGGATAAATTTCTCTTGATTCTCCTGTGAATCGACTGTCTCGCAGGTCGGCAGAGGCCGGTTTGAGTCCCTGCAAGTTAATAAAACAGAAAGGAAAGCAAATTAAACCCAATTGAGGGAGGATTTGATACCTAAACTCCCCAGTGGAGTCGCCAGTCTGTTCGTGCTTGAATCATCACAGGGTGAGAAAAAATGGGAGCACTGGCATGCCCTGTTGGGCTTGGCAAGGCAGAACAGGATGCTGTGGAGCAAAAGGGTTAACAGAAACAGAAACAAACTATAATCTAACTACGAACTGAAAGAAAATAACATTACAAAAATAGACAAGGAACATTAAACATCAGACACAGGTGTCTTCAAAGGTTTCAGGCAAGTGCTTTATTAAAACTAGAGCGCACGCAGAAGAGAGGGACCAGGGGTTCCTCCTCCCTCCAGCGGAAGGCTCTTCGGGGCCCTCAACCCAATGCTTTCCTTACAACTGAATAGAACTGAACTGAGTGATGAAAGAACTCTGGATTACACTGCTGATGAGTTGGTTTTCAAAGGTTGAGCTCTGAATCATATGGACAGTGTAACGATGCTTCGAATTCCCTGTTGAAACAATGAGTCCTCACAGCCTTTTATAGCCGTTTCAAGGGCGGTCTTGTAACCATCTCCAGGTGTGAATAGGGGCGCATTAGGGTTCATTTAGGTCATTTAATCCACCGTTTTTGCAGAGCCGACTCTGATTGAGGGTCAAATCACCTCGGGGGCCGGTCTGTAGGCGGTCGAGAGGTCGACCTAAGTAATTAATGTGCCGTATTAGCAGATGCGCGGCTTTTTGTGTGGACAGTCGTGCGTCGGGCACGCATGCGTGCATAACACATTTTTGTCCCGCGCATGTGCGCACGCATCAAGCTGATGTAAAGTGCCTTTCAATTTTTGGTTACTTTGTATAGTTTTTTTCCCTTCTTGAGTGTTGTGGAATTTATTCAGTTCCATG
The DNA here is from genome assembly GCA_032191745.1 of Picea mariana. Taxonomy (NCBI): domain Eukaryota; kingdom Viridiplantae; phylum Streptophyta; class Pinopsida; order Pinales; family Pinaceae; genus Picea; species Picea mariana. The sequence continues at coordinate 46,026 of JASDQU010109664.1, read as the reverse complement.
AGTGACTTCATTGCTGTTTTGCTGATGCTGAGTTCTTGTCGCCATGTGCAGACGAAATTTCAGTGATAACACTTATGGAACAACTTACATGGTTTCAGATCAAATCAATCACAGAAGGCAGAACCCATGCAGTACTACACCCAGCAGATTTTGTCAAAACTTTTACAGAAGCATCTACTAGGGATCAACACCTCCTCTATGAGGCATATTTTCATAACGAGGCCATCCCAGAGAACAGATAGTTGAACCTTAATCCTCTTGTCGGGGACATCCAGATTCGAGCGTTCACCTCATTTCTCCACAATTAGATTTTGTGGCAGGATGACTTCTTGGCTGCCAAACAAAACGAAGATAATCACCTCCTCTGGATAAGACCAGAACCTCAGAATGCAGCCACCTTTGTCACAGAATATTATCAGTTCTTAAAGAAACCAGAGATGACGGAACATGTTCAGTAGCTACAATCAACAGTGCTTCAGGATTGTCAGCACTTCATCAGATCCATAGAGATTTCTTCCCTCCAGGAAACTAACTTGTTTTGGAAGCAATCCACTAAGAAAAGACAGGAACACAATCCTTTTAGCCCCACTAACCTGGAGGTAGAAATCTCTAGGGTACCTAACTATATCCAGTGTGTTCAACAATGTGTTGAAAGATGGATAGGGTAACGGTTTTATTTTCCTATCCTCTGGTTGCCAATAGAAAGATATCAAATCCATTATAAGTTGCCTAAGAAGACAGAAACAACAGCTTGGCAAAGTTTACAATGGGTCCAAGGGTTCAGAGCGCCAACAGACAGCACCTCCCACAACTACTGCTTGAGTAACTTACACGCTCAGAGTTGGTATTCAGACTCTGATTTAGAGTGAAGTTGTCTAAGGACATGCAACACTTTAAGTTGAGGGGGATGTTAGGACCACATAATGTACCTTTTTTCCCATACTTTTTGCCACTATTACACTCTTGATCACTCACATTTAAACTCATATTATCACTTTATCCTATCTTTCCAAAGGTATATAACGTCTCTTCTCTTTACTATACGTTTAACCTGTTTTGCATATAATTTCACATTACTCTCGTACTTAACCATTGATTAGAAATGTATAAGTGCTGAAATAGTTCAAACTGCAGATTAGCATTTGAGGCCCGTTGCTGAAACAACAATTCACAGAAGCTGTTACACAGTCCATGGTCGAAAATGTTGAAACACAGAAGCTGTTACACAGTCCATGGTCGATGATCCTGAAACATAGAAGCTATTACACAGTCCATGGTCGACGATGCTGAAACACAGAGGAAGTTGTTACACAGTCTATGCTCAATGATGTTGAAACACAAAGGAAGTCGTTACACAGTCCGTGGTCAACAACAACTCACACAGATTGAATACAACAGCCGCACCGTGATCCAAGCATCAACCATCGCTGCTACCTGAGAAGTGCTGAAACAGTCAGAGTGCAAATCCCGTGGCTGAAACAGCCCACGATTTGTGATGCCAAAACAGCATCCAACAGCAGCAACAAGAAAGAACTGTTACTCCAACCGTAACAACAACATCTCATTCAGCACTTGTAATAGCATTCTGTTGCGAGAGACTAGGACATCCTATTTCGGTTTAGAAATTCGATCTGACTAAGAATAGGACTCAGATATACATATGTAATTTTTTATCAATTGTATCGAAGGGATTCCCTCTTTAAATAAGAGGAAATCATCGTTCGAGGGGTAGTTTTTTGTACGAAGAAAGTTTCACAGAGAAGGACGTACTTCATTTTCAGATTGTAATATGATACATTGATAGATGAATAAAACACTGTTTTGAGCATCCTTCTCTAGCCTCTTCGTTTTAGGGGAATCTTGTGAGAAAGGAGGTCCCACCTTCTTCACAAGATTCACCCGTTAGTTTTATAGTGTGTTAGTGTAATCTTTGTTTATGCCTTGATTAATTTTTGCCTTGCTGAAACACTACTTTTAAGAATTCTACTTTGCTGAAACACTACTGAACTCTGTCTTGCTAAGAACTCTGTTTTAATGAACGTTGCATTGTTTTCATGAAAGTTCATGCTTGATTAATTGTTAATCATTTTAATTAGCAATCTTGTGTGATGAATTTATGAAGTCTGGTAATCAGAGACTGGTGCTAAAGGTTCCTTCTTAAAGAAAGGGATTAAGGGTCCTGTTCTCTGTTAGAAGTAGCCAACTTTCAATTATTTTCATGAGTGTGCTAATCAGAGACTGGTGCTAAAGGTTCTTGCTTAAAAGAAGGGATTAAGGGTCCTGTTCTCTATTAGAAGTAGTCAGCTTTCAATTATTTTCATGAGTGTGCTAATCAGAGACTGGTGCTAAAGGTTCTTGCTTAAAGGAAGGGATTAAGGGTCATGTTCTCTGTTAGAAGCAGTTAGCTTCCAATTATTTTCATGAGTGTGCTAATCAGAGACTGGTGCTAAAGGTTCTTGCTTAAAGGAAGGGATTAAGGGTCCTGTTCTCTGTTAGAAATAGTTAACCTTCAATGCATTAATGTTTTCATGAAAGTGTGTTAATCAGAAACAAGGTGTTGAAGTTCCTGCTTGGGAATAGGGTCTTGTTCTCTAGTTACAGAATAGTTGTTCTTTCCTGTTGCAGTTGTTATCTTAATGTAATCCAGGATTCTTTAGATTGATTATCTCTTTAAAGCTCTGTAATAGGTAGGATGATTTCCTGTAATTCAAGTCAGAACTTCAGTTTATTCAAGGCAAGTGTGATTAATATAGTTTCCTTTACTACAACTCTAGGTTGCTTTTGGAATTGAGAATATATAGTGCGTGGTTACCTTTGAAATAAACATACTTCCCTGGGTTGACAATTTATGTAGCACTTGCTTGTTTAAATTAATTAAGCAATTATAGTGAAAAACACCGACCACTAAGAAATAGGGCTTGTACACCCCTTTTCCTACTCCTGATAGGCCACGGGAATCCATCTCAATGGACTACATGTCGGGCCTCCCATCCACCAAGCAGGAAAATGACTTTTTTTTGGTGGTTGTTGATTGCTTTTTGAAGATGGCGATTCTGGTTGCCTATAAGAAGAGGATCACAACACAAGACACTACCAAGCTCTTCTTTGAATGAGTCTGCGTACATTTTTGAATCCCACAAACCATTGTCTCAAATTAGGACAGTCGATTTCTCAACACATTATGGTCGAGCCTCATATCACTGTTGGACACCAAGCTCACCAAATCCATGACCTTCCACCCCCAAACAGATGGCCAAATCAAGGTCGTAAATCGAATGATTGTGCATATTATGCACATGTATAATTCCAAGCACCCTCACACATGGGATGAGATTCTTCCCTATGTCCAACATAGCTACAACCGAGCCCTCCATAGCTCAACCAACCACAACCCCTTTCAAGTGGGGTTGGGATTCCAACCATTGGGTCCCATAGATGTTGCACTTCCCCTTGCGGTCACCTTGACTGACTCATCTCCTACTCCAACTGAACCTGAAAAATCCACCCAGTTCATTGAGCGGATCCAACACATCCACCAACAAGTTCAGGATATCCTATAGAAGTCCAATGACAAGTACAAGCAGCACCATGATCAACATCAGGTGCCACATAAGTTTTAGGTGGGTGACAAAGTTTGGTTTCACTTGAAAAAAGAACGCCTTACAAGACCCCATTAGAAGCTTCACCCACTCTGTTATGGGACGTACACCATGACCAAGGTTGTGGGGGATAATGATTTTGAGCTCAACATTCCTCCTTTCCTTGGCCTGCACCCAATGTTCAATGTGAATCTTCTTCAGCCTTATTTCCCACCATTATTGGGCACCTAAGAAGTAGCAGAACAACGAACACCAACATACCTCAACGCTGACTACATACAACAGGCATCCAGTGATTAGATTGTGGACATACAAATCAAGGGCACTCGACAGCAAAGGATCCATCTTTATCGAGTCATCAAAGAAGGGTAGCTCCTGCACCAAGGCAAGTGGCTCACCTAGGGATAAATTCAACAGAAATTTCCTCATCTGATGGGGGAACTCAATGCAATGGAGACCATTACTTCCTAAAGAGGGAAGATTGATCCAGGTCGATATCGGTGGCCACCCACCTTTTCCCAGTGTCACAAGAATACTATTTCCAAGTGCAAGGAACACAATAATGATCATAGTAAGGAGACATGTGCAAGAAAAGGACACCTGGGGAAAATCCCTCCATGGGTCAAGGTGTCAGGTCCCAGAGGAAAAGTGATACAAGGCTCATGTATAAGGCATGCTTCAAAGTTCATTTGAGAGAAACATGGAGCCAAAATTAGGCCAAATACACAGAGATGCAAATGCGATTAATCGGACACGAAGAAACCCCCTTCAATGTATTTTTCACGAGCCCAAAGAAGGTAAGCTTGGTGGTTTTTCACGTTTAGAGAGTTTGAAAAACGTAAAAAGAAGACACCACTGGGGTACCTTTTCGAAGGTAGTCTAGTTGGTTCGAAAAAGGGATAAACTAGCACCGAAAAGACATTTATTCGGAACCATTTTAACGAGTGTGACACAGACAAGATCACTCGAAAATCTTCTCAATTTTAAGGAGTCTGAAAAGAGATTAACTATGGACTCCATATGGTGTGTTCTTTTGGATCAATTTAACGAGTGTGAAGGAACAAGGTCACTTGACAATCTTTTCAATTTTAAGGAGTCTGAAAAGAGCTTAACTATGGACTTCGTAAAGGATGTTCTTCTAGACCAATTAACGAGTGTGAAGGAACAAGGTCACTCGACAATCTTTTCAATTTTAGGGAGTCTGAAAAGAGCTTAACTATGGACTCCGTGGGGGTTCCTTTTTCGTAAATTTAGTCCCTCAAGCCCGAAAAAGGGTTAAACTTATACCTGAGAATACTCTTCTAGTGAACCGAAGTTCCTAGAGTATACCTTTGTGTTGGGTGTGTGTTATATTCTTTGCATGTGTGTGTGTGTGGGTGCGTCAGATACGACAACTGCGTCTGACGATCCCTTCACCTAGAGCTCTGTCGTGTGCGTCAGGCGCTTTCCTAGGGGGGTCCCAGGGGGGGGCAGGTATGCCCCCCCCTAGTTACGCGCAGCGTTCGGCACCAGGCGGTAGCCCGGGGCAGTGCCCCCAAATTTTTTTTTGGGCGGTTTTTGCTATTTTTAGCGGATTTTGCTATTTTTAGCTAATTTGTAAATTAATCCCGGATTAAGGGATTGGGGTTTTGGTATCTACGGAATACCTAAAAAAATTGTATATATTGTATGGCGAATGGTGAAATTCGATATAATGAAAATAAGAAAGGTTTTCCTGGTTGAGGGTTTCCAGTAAAAATCTCTGTGTACTCTGTGTATGAGCCATTGATTAATTTATGTAGNCCAGTAAAAATCTCTGTGTACTCTGTGTATGAGCCATTGATTAATTTATGTATTGCTTAAGAATCTATATGCATTGCTTTACTTCGCAGGTTTAAAACTTACACTTTGTTCGTACAATTGACCATCCATACCTAAAAAGGGGTAAACTACTATCGAACATGTGTGCCTTCGAATTTTAGTTTGGCGAGCGTGAAGGACAACAAGATCGCTCAACAATCTTTTCATGTTTAGAGAGTCTGGAAAGGGATTAAAATAAGACTTTTTTTCTGGGAGTCCCGAGGGTCAAGAGTGATAATACATCAGACATATGAGGCTCAATCTTGTAATTAGGACAGGAATAATCAAGGACTCCCGAGCCCAAAGTCATTAATGATGGCATGGATGCCAAAATGCAATAAGTATCTACCTAGGGCATCCATGTAAAGGTAGGCTCTACCATTAAATCATGACACTTCTAAAGAAGAAATGACAGTTCTATGTTGCAGTTTGGTGGGATCGATCATATGGAAAAGCGTAAAATACAATGAGATCTAGAAAGTGGAGGTGGAATCCTAACTTAAATGCAAAAAGTTGGAAAAACGACTTTTACCAAAGGACCTTTAAAAGTGACCCATCTCCCAAAATAAATTCCAAACCAAAAGTGAAGTGTATCATAACATCCAATGAGAAACTCAAGAATCACACTAGATGATTTTCAAGCCAGAAAAAATGACGGAAGGGTTCAAAAAAGTGGCAAAAAAAGGTCAAAAAAGTCTATAAATAGATGTTGACAGCTCATTTTCACCATTGCAAATTGAGAATTATCCAAAAATATAAAAAGACCCCTTTTCTAAAAGAGTTGATTCCAGGATCTTCAAAGGAAAAAACAAACTTCCGCTCAGACCAAGTAAGTACAAATCAACCCCTCTTGCATTTCCATACTTCCTTTATGCATTTTGTTATCACATGTTTCTGCAAGTTAGATGTTTTTTCCTTGTTTTTGGGACTCTAGGTGACAAAAGGCAAAGAAAGGGGATAAAAAACCCACTAATTGGCACTTATCCTAAGTCCGTCAAGGTCAATGTGATTTTTTGGGATGCCGTGCTAAGAGGTGCATAGAAATAGGCGACTGAGATTTGTGTGCTCCAGATCGATGGTCGTTGGCCATATCGGGGCCTCAACATGTGCGGTCATTAAAAATTGTAGAGTGGGTTGGGGAAGAAACCATGGTTTTGTGGAGGTGCAATGTGTCAGCCAAAGACACACATCAGGCCCAAAAGTGGGGAAGAATCAAACCACTTTTCGCAACCCCGATATGTGCATGTGTGTATAATGCCCTATCCCGGGTCAACAAGTGGTCGCTCCCCTATCACTTTCGCTCCCTCCACCTATCTTCCACTCACCATTCCACCAGTAACTGTCCCCTTCTCATCTCCCGCCACCTGTGCCACCTTGCTCCACATCACCTCCATCCCAGTACACCTCAGCTCCTACTTGTGTGGCCCCACGCTATCCTCAGTATCCTCTTCTCATTCATGGTTGTCCACCTGGCCCTCTCCTATCTACTATTCTATGTCGAGCATGTGCCAATCATATCATTAGCAGCCATGTTCACTTTTAGACCTCCCCACAAGCATCCAACTCAGATCCAGTCGGCAAAATGTTGAGGCTGCCACATCTTACAGGTGCAAAATTGACTTGGGACTCCCCAATCTTGATGAAGTAGTTATTGAGGTTGGTTGGTGGTGATTGAACATTGTTTCCTCCATAAATGGAAAGCCCGAGAAAGGACTGTCAGTTAGTATGCTCATCAACAGGTCCGTTCTGAAGCTCATTTGCATATGACCGAAGTTCACGTTTCGACAAAGACTGCATGCACAGTCTGTCAGGAAGCATGCAGACGTAATGCCTTCAATGCAGCTACTTGAGCACATTTCTGTGGTTTTGGATCTGATTATATAGGAGTCTTCCTCATCTTTTGTTAGGTTCGATGGTAGAGCAAAGCTCCCGATTGTAAAGTTTTAGTCAACCTCTGGTTCTCTGATTATGTATTGTAGTCTGAAATTTCTTGTTTAATGATAGTCAACTTTCTTACTCCCTCTTATTGCCCTCTGATGCTGAAAGAGTTTATGATTGACTCATTCACTCAAATTATTGTGATTTGATTATGATGAATGTTCGATTATAGTGTTGTTGTAATTCCTTTCAGTTTCCTTGAGATTTAAATTCGATAAGTTCTTGTGTTTAATTTTTTCTTCTTTGGGTTGTTGGAAGATCTAATGTCCTCGACAAACCTCTACATTTCCTAACTAATTCTTCTTCCTACTCACCATCACTACAAATTACTGATTGAAGTTAGATCAAGACCTCACCTATCTGTGCATACCAATCCAGTTTTCTGAGTTGAGACTATACTTTCTTGAGACTGTGCCCATTTGACCCTTTATAACCAACCTGTGACATACAAACTGATGGGTATCAGGCTTGCCTCTATCACAATCCATGGGTGACTTCGCATGCTAATAAATTTATTTTAGTTTTTTGGGGGGCATGCCCTCCTAAGAAAGGGTAGCCCTGCATGTACGTGGGCTGTCAAAGGACAACCTGTGTATGCCTGTGGGCAGAAAATAATTTCCCCGCATACATATGAGACTGTGTCCAAAACAACCCGTGTACATCCTCAAGAACATGGAAAAAATGAAAAACAAGAGTTAACTCTCCCTTTGAACTTGTCATGTGACAGGATGTACGTCCATTGGAGAGGGAGGGAACACAAATACATTGATATCTTGGTTGAAGTGGACCCTGCTTCTGTCATTGCATTGAAACAATGTGAGTTATGGAAGTTCTCTCGGTGTCCACTCATGAGGGCACATCCTAGGCTACTAAATTCCTTGGTGGACTATTGGCACCCCGACACTGAGGCATTTATACTCAAGGGGTAGTCATTGAGTCCAATGACTGAGGACATTTACTTTATGACTGGCCTCTCGAGGAGAGAGGAACTAGTCAACTTGCGTTCATTTCCCCCATGGCCTCATAACATCATCGAGCTGATCAGACTACATTGTAAGGCCAACACTGAGAAAGTAGGTTCTCAAGTGCCAATCCACAAGATCACCAACCTATCAATGAAAGTGATAGTTTTACTCATTGGGCAGATCACTAGATTGGCGGCCTTACACCAAGCCTCTTGGTTGCACATGCATTATGCAGTGCAGTGCTTAAATGCACGAGTGTTCGACTGGAGCACAACCATTCTTGAATGCATGAAGAGACATGATGCAGGAGCATCATTCAAAACCAAAACACGCGCCTAGCCAAAGAAATAGCTGGACGCGCGGAGGAAGAAAAAGAGCACATTTTCATAAGAACCATTTTGAATTTTGAAATTAAAAGCATTAATGTAATAGTTAGGAGGAACGTACTTTCATTTGTGTCTTGGAGATATGAACAGACCTGGGGAAATTACTCCCATCTATCAATTGTATTGAGGCATTTAAGTCTGTTAATGTGAGAGTAGGTAGATATGAATGTTAGACTAGACAGTTTAGAGAGTAGGAGGAAAAACGGATATAGACATGCTCACCCTTGTATCATTGTATTATGAACATTATCATCATTCTGAGAGCTTAAGCAGAGAGTTGTAGAGAAGAACCCATGTATAGGAGCACTTGAGTTAATATATGAAGCTTTGACTCAGATTTCATGGTGTTATGATGCTTAATGTTTATATTTACTAAATGGTATGCTTACAATTGTTTTATTCTCTCTATTTATGCATTTGTTTTAATGCTGTGGTGAATGTGTGATTTCATGTTAAGTATAAGAAGTCTAAGAGAGGAGAAGAATGAGTTTCAATTGTTTCTCTTCCTGAGAGAGTTCCTGCAAAGAGTGCAGTGAAACATCTGCAAAGTGTGCGTTGACAAGGGTTCTGAGTTTTATCTTAGAAAGCTCAGGAGGGATACCATTGTTCTCATTCTAGAAGAAGTGCATGTGAAGCACATAAGTCATGCAAGGTGTGCATAGGCTAGTTGAAGCCTTAGAATTTACCAACTAAGGGAAAAGAGTGAAGGACTGTTGTTGCTGAGAGTGTACAGTGTCGAAGAATCAAATACACAGAAGTATTTGAAAGATTGCCGCAAGGAGTGTGTGCAGGAGTCCTTTCGAGGCTTGAGTTGCAAGAGAAAGCTCAGGAGGGTTAGCACCTTTTAAGTGTTCAAAGGGAGATGGGGTTGAAGTCACCTCATAGAAGTTAAGTCCCAAAGTAAGAACACTGAGTTGTTTCGTAGAAGTTTAGAGGAAGAAATCAAACGGTTGAGATTCTCCATGGAGAACTCACGAATTCGCGAGGACCATAGGATCCAGAGGAGTTGCAGGGTGGATAAGGGTTGGACGAACCCATTACATTGGCTTCAAGATTCAACATCGACCGTTGATCGTGGTCAGTTGAGCATCAGATCATTTCGACAAATTAGGGTTTGAAAGTCTAGAGTGCAAGCCAAATCCCTTGGTCACTCGAACTTCCGAATCGTGAAATGGAATTTCATGTGTGAAGACGAGGCATAGAACTTTTCAGTGCTTCAGAATTTTGGAGTTTGGCATTTCGAGGGTCCTGACGACAAGGAGTCGGGCCTAGTGGATCAAACATCTCGAAGTCATGAATCATGAAAGGATTTTGGTGTGGAGTTTTGGGATTTCATCATTTCGGGTGTCGGAAGGTAGAGGAGGTAGATTTTTAGGGTTGAGAGTTTCAAACTCCTGGTACCTGGAAGCCTAAAATAATGCAGGTCGTTGGATCGAGTGAGGATTATAGTTGTTGATCCCTTTGGAGGTTCCATTTCAGAGTTCAGGGTTTTGGAGGTTGGAGAGCCAGGACACCTATATCTAGATTTGTGAAGTCGCAAAGTCCAAAACTTTGAATCGATGAAAAGTCCCAGTCATATCGTTGGGAAAGCCAGTTGCGTGAACGTATCGAGGTTCTGCATTTCATCACTTTTGAAGACAAGAGTCGAGGTTCTTTGTTCTATAGTTCCCAAAGTCACGAAACGTGATACGATTGTCGAGGAGGATGCGGCCAAGGATTTCGTAAATTCATCATTTCGAGTTTTAGAGGGTTGAAGATTCAGGGACTCAACAAAAGGATTCGTGATATCGTGAAACCCGAAGTCCTGATTTCACAAAGGGCGTGATCATATTATTGGTCAGAAGATTTGGGTTAATGCCTCATGTTTGATCACGCGGGCATACCTATAAGGACCTATGGAAAACATTGTGTGTGTGTGTGGGATTCCCTGTGGAGGAATCGAAGAGTAAATTAGACTCAAGGGTAGATTTAGAATGATCCTGCGTGAATCTTGGCTCGAGGGTAGGGGGTCTTCTACTAGTTGTGGTATCAGAGCTTGTTTTTGTCTGTATCTTTCAGGAAAAGGGAGCCATAAGAGAAAGAGTACTCTGATATGCATCATTTGGTATCAGTGCATAGAACAAATCCTTTTCTTTTTGTAGCAGGGAGAAGGAAAAAAATTCTTAGCCATGTCGCCGAGAGGAAGAGATAGGAGAATGCCTGATCCAGCAGTGGAAAGGGAAATGCATGAGTTACGTGTCAGGCTTGATGCCATGGAGATAGCACAAAGGCACACAATTGACGTTGGGGATATCAACGAGGTTGAAAGTGAAAATGAAACTAGAAATGAAGGAGAAGAAGTCGCAGTTGAAGATGCTACAGATGAACACCTATTCAGGGTTGTTGCAAGGATAGGTGCTAGAGAAAAAATGGAGATTCCCATGTATGAGGGAAACCTGGATGTTGAAGAGCTTCTAGACTAGATTAGAGATCTGGATAAATACTTTGACTATGAGGATGTCGAGGAAGATAAGAAAGTCAAACATGTCATTACTAGACTTAAATGGCATGCAACACTATGGTGGGATGAACTGCAGGCAGACAAACGCTGCAAAGGCAAGCAGAAAATCAAAACCTGGGATAGAATGGTTACGAAGATGAAGTCCAAATTCATACCCAAGGATTATCAAATTACTCTGTTTTAGGGGATGTAGAATTCGAGACAGAAGCTGATATCAGTGAAAGAATACACTAAAGAATTCTACAAGATAAACATCAGGGTAGGTCATCGGGAAAGCGATGATGAAAAGGTTGCCAGGTACATGAATGGTCTGAGATATGACATCCAGGATGATATGATCATGATGACCCTTCGAACTATAGATGATTCTTATCATATGGCTCTGAAATATGAAGATAAGCTGAGCCGAAAGCAAGGTCAAAGAAGCCGAGGTAGAAGTCAATCTAGAGGAAAAACAATTGCCCAGGACAGGACTCAGAAATCTAAAGAAGAGGGGAAGAAACCTCAAACTCAACATGAGAGAGGGGGAAGCTCACAGAGAGGGCAGTATGCTGATAGAAATACTTTTCCTCGAGCCAGAGGAAGAGGCAGAGGTGGTGAAATAAAATGCTTTGTCTGCGGAAAGATTGGACATAAATCCTATGAGTGTCCAGATAAGAAGGGAGATGGTGGGGAAAATCACATTGCCAAAGCTCAAGGATAGAATGTTGAGGCAAAATATGCTGAGGGCAGAAGATCCTTAATGATGAGGAAAGTTCTCTTGAAGCCAGAGAAGGAGGCAGAGAACCTAGCCCAAAGAAACAGTCTGTTTCGGACTGCTTTCAAAACCAAAGACAGGGTATGCAAGGTTATCGTGGACAGCGGTAGAAAAAACAATATCGTATCTATAAAGATGGTAGAAAAGCTGGAGCTGGAGACTGTTGCACATCCAATCCCATACAGAGTTTCATGGCTACAAAAATGACATCAGGTAAATGTCACTAAACAATGTTTAGTTGAATTTAAAATAGGAGGATATAAGGCTGAAATATTATGTGATGTCATTCCCATGGATGTTTATCATCTATTGTTGGGTAGACCATGGAAATATGATAGGAACGTAGTTCATGATGGGAGAAAGAACACGTACACCCTGGAGAAGAATGGGAGGACACAAATGTTGCTATCAATTAAAGAAAAAGAGGTGAAAAAAGAGGTGAGAAACACTATATTTCTCATGAGTGGGAAGGAACTTCTTAATGAGGTTAAGAAGAAGAAATACACACAATTTATTGTGGTCAGGAAGCCTAAAATTATTTTGACCAGTACGAGGATAGATGATTTACCAAAAGAAATCCAGGAATTGCTGGAAGAATTTGCTGACATAGTAGTGGACGAACTACCTTGTTCGTTGCCACCTATTAGGAGTATAAGCCATCATATTGATCTTATACCTAGAGCCAGTTTACCAAACAAAGCCGCGTACAATTTGACACCACAGGAAAATGAAGAAGTTAAGTGACAGGTCCAGGACTTAATGGACAAAGGATTGATTCGAGAAAGCTTGAGTCCATGTGTTGTTCCAACAATGCTTAGCCCAAAGAAAGATGGAGGTTGGATAATGTGTACAGACTCAAGGGCGATCAATAAGATTACCATCAGATACAGATTTCCATTGCCAAGGATGGACGACTTGATGGATTGCTTGAGTGGAGAAAGATTTTTTTCAAAGATTGATTTGAAAAGCAGATATCATCAGATTCAGATGAGAGAAGGTGATGAATGGAAGACAGAATTCAAGACAAATGAGTGGATGTATGAATGGCTTGTCATGCCATTTGGATTAACGAATGCACCTAGTACTTTCATGAGATTGATGAATGAAGTCCTGAAGGATTTCATTGGGAAATTCGTCATTGTATATCTTGACGATATATTGATTTTCAGCAAAACAGAAGCAGAGCACTGGAAGCATTTAGCTGCAGTAATGAGAAGACTACAACATGAGAAATTACTAATAAATATGAAGAAATTGTCATTTATGAGGATTTAACTCATTTATTTGGGTTTTGTTATCTCTGCAAATGAGTTGAAGATGGATCCAGAAAAGGTAGATGCAATTAAGAATTGGCCATCGCCGAAGAGCATGTTTGAAGTTCAAAGCTTCCATGGTTTGGCAAATTTCTACAGGAAATTCATTCGAAATTTTAGTGGAATTAGTGCACCAATGATGGATATGGTGAAGAAAAGACACAAATCTTTTCACTGGACAGAAGAAGCAGAGAAGATTTTCAACCTGATGAAGAAGAAGATCATGGAGCAACCAATTCTGGTTTTGACAGATTTTAGCAAGACATTCCAGGTCAAGTGTGACGCAAGTGGATTTACAATTGGAGCGGTCTTGAGCCATGACGACAGGTCGATCACATACTTCAGTGAGAAACTGAATGAAGAAAATATTAAGTACTCAACATATGACAAAGAATTCTATTTAGTCATACAAGCAATGAAGAAATTGAGACATTATTTGGTTCCTAAAGAGTTTGTTTTGTACAGTGATAATCATGCTTTACAATTCGTGACTCAACAAGAGAAGTTGAACCAAAAACATGTTAAATGTGTTTAATTCATGCAGAATTTTACTTTTGAGATTAAGCATATATCTGGAACTGCTAACAAAGTTGTTGATGCTTTGAGCAGGAAATGTTTGCTTATGCAAGGATTCAGAGTCAAAACTTTGGGTTTTGATAACCTCAAGGAAATGTACAGGGATGACCCAGATTTTAAGGAAGCATATGAGGCATCTGAGAATCCAATTCTCAAGGACAGAAGCCAGTGGACTGAATACATGATCCAGGATGGATTATTGTTCAGGGGTAATCATCTATGTATTCCAAAATGCTCCATGAGGGAGAACCTGCTGAAGGAAAAACACAGTGGAGGATTGGTCGGACACTTTAGTCATGATAAAACATTCTCAAAGTTGAATGGCTCATATTTTTGGCCAGGGATGAGGACAAATGTTAATAAATTTGTGGATAGGTGCAGAATTTGTCAGCACACTAAAGGGAAAAGGCAAAATGCAAGGTTATATCAACCATTGTCCATACCAGAAGGGTCGTGGGACGTAGTGAGCATGGATTTCATATTGGGACTGCCAAGAACATAGAGAGGCTATGATTCAATATTTGTGGTAGTCGACAGATTTTCAAATATGGCACATTTCATACCATGTCAGAAAACCAGTGACACAACTCATATTGTGAACCTATTTTTCAAGGAAGTCGTCAGACTTCATGGCTTACCAAGGAGTGTTGTGTCTGATCGGGATACCAAGTTCGTAGGACATTTTTTGAGGACCTTATGGAAAATTTTGGGGACAAGTTTGTCTTTTAGCTCACCATATCATCCTCAGACGGATGGACAGACCGAAGTCATGAACATAAGCTTGGGAGACTTGTTGAGGAGCTTAGTGACTGAGCACCACAGTCAATGGGATCACATTCTACCACAGGCAGAATTTGCTTATAATGAATCAATCAACAGAAGCACAAGTGAGAGTCCATTTCAAATTGTATATGAAATGCAGCCACGGGGAGTTTCTGAATTGAAAGATTCGGAACAAGCCGAATTCAGGAGTGCTAGTGCAGAAGACTTTGCAAAAGAAATGAAGGAGCTTCACAGCCGAGTCAAGGAGTGATTGCAGAGTTCAAGTCAAAAATACAAGCGGAGAGCAAATCAACACAGGTGAGAACTTCAATTTGAAGTTGGTGATTTGATTCTTGTGCATCTGAAGAAAGAAAGGTTCCCAAGGGGAATGTATAACAAGCTGAAGATGAAAAATATTGGACCGTGCAAGGTCATAAGGAAATTTGGGGCAAACACATATGAGATTGAATTACCCAATGGGGTCGGAATCTCACCAATATTCAATGTTGCAGATTTGTACCCTTATAGAGGTGAAGAAGAAGGAGCAAAAGATGAACATAAAGAAGTTCAATGGAAAAAACAAATGCTTATAGCTGAAAAGCCACAGATGGAAAGCATAATTGACAAAAGGATTAACAGAAAGACCAGGAGAAGAGAGTATTTTGAATACTTGGTCAAATGGAAGGGACATCATGTTGAAGATGCTAGTTGGGAAGATGAAGCAGAGATTCAAAAGCATGGACAGACCATTTAGGAGGTCATGAACATGAGTTCATGAAAATTTTCAAGTGAGGGAGTATGATGCAAGAGCATCGTGCAAAACCAAAACACGCGCCTAGCCAAAGAAATAGTTGGATGCACAGAGGAAGAAAAAGAGCACATTTTCATAAGAACCGTTTTGAATTTTGAACTTAAAAGAATTAATGTAATATTTAGGAGGAACGTACTTGCATTTATGTCTTGGAGATAAGAACATACATGGGGAAATTACTCCCATCTATCAATTTTATTGAGGCATTTAAGTCTGTTAATGTGAGAGTAGGTAGATATGAATGTTAGACTAGACAATTTAGAGAGTAGGAGGGAAAATAGATATAGACACCCTCACCCTTGTATCATTATATTATGAACATTATCATCAACCTGAGAGATGAAGCAGAGAGATGTAGAGAACAACCCATGTGTAGGACCACTTGAGTTAATATATGAAGCTTTGACTCAGATTTCATGGTGTTATGATGCTTACTATTTATATTTACTGAATGGTATGCCTATAGTTGTTTTATTCTCTCTGTTTATGCATTTGTTTCAATGCTGTGGTGAATGTGTGATTTCATGTTAAGTATATGAAGTTTGAGAGAGGAGAAGAATGAGTTTCAATTGTTTCTCTTCCTGAGAGAGTTATTGCAAAGAGTGCAGTGAAACGTCTGCAAAGTGTGCGTTGATAAGGGTTCTGAGTTTTACCTCAGAAAGCTCAGGAGGGATACCGTTGTTCTCATTCCAGTGGAAGTGCAAGTGAAGCACATAAGCCATGCAAGGTGTGTGTAGGCTAGTTGAAGCCTTAGAATTTACCAACTAAGGGTGAAGAGTGAAGGACTGTTGTTGCCGAGAGTGTACAATGTTGAAGAATCAAATACATAGAAGTATTTGAAAGATTGTCGTAAGGAGTGTATGCAGGAGTCATTTTGAGTCTTGAGTTGCAGGAGAAAGCTCAGGAGGGTTAGCACCTTTGAAGTGTTCAAAGGGAGAAGGGGTTGAATTCGCCTCACAGAAGTTAAGTCCCAGAGTAAGAACATCGGGTTGTTTCGTAGAGGTTCAGAGGAAGAAATCGAACGGTCAAGATTCTCCCTGGAGAACTCACGAAGTCGTGAGGGCCATAGGATCCAAAGGAGTTGCAGGATGGATAAGGTTTGGATGAACCCATTACGTTGGCTTCAAGATTCAACATCGACCATTGATCATGGTCAGTTTAGCATCAAATCATTTCAACAAATCAGGGTTTGAAAGTCTAGAGTGCAAGCCAAATCCCTTGGTCACTCGAACTTTCGAATCATGAAATGGAATTTCCTGTGTGAAGACGAGGCGTAGAAATTTTCGGCACTTTGGAATTTCAGAGTTCAGCATTTCGGGGGTCCTGAAAACAAGGAGTCAGGCCCAGTGGATTGAACATCCCGAAGCCCTGAATCGCGATAGGATTTTGGCGTGGAGTTTCAGGATTTTGGCATTTCGGGTGTCGGAAGGCAGAGGAGGCAGAGTTTTGGGGTTGAGAGTTTCGAACTCTTGGTACACAGATGCCCAAAATAACACAGGTCATTGGATTGAGTGAGGCTTATAGCTGTTGATCCCTTTGGAGGTACCATTTTGGAGTTCGGGGTTTTGGAGGTTGGAGAGCCGGGAGACCTGTATCTGGATTTGCGAAGTCGTGAAGTCTGAAACTCTGAATCGAAAAAAAGTCCCGGTCATACTGCTGGGAAAGCTAGTCGTGTGAACGCATCAGGGTTCGAAATTTTGGAACTTTTGAAGACAAGAGTCAGGGTTCTTTTTTCTAGAATTCTCAAAGTCATGAAACGTGATACGATTGTGGAGGAGGACGCGGCTAAGGATTTCGGCAATTCAGCATTTTGGGTTTTGGAGGGTTGAAGAGTCAGGGACTCAACAATAGGATTTGCGATATCACGAAACCCAAAGTCCCAATTTCGCAAAGGTCGTGATCATATTATTGGTTAGAAGATTTGGGTTAATGCCTTGTATTTGATCATGGGGGCATACCTATAAGGATCTATGGAAAACACTATGTGTGTGTGTGGGATTCCATATGGAGGAATCGAAGAGTCAATTACACTCAAGGGAAGATTTAGAACGATCCTGTGTGGATCGTGGCCCGAGGGTCGTAGGTCTGCATCAAGAAAACTTACAGAGTTCGTGGGCAAAGTAACAAAAAAATTGGGTACCATTTTGTGCTCGTTCTTCTTCGAGAGGGTACCCATCATGAGTCCACGAGATACTGTATGAAATCATGTTGCCTCCTTCCCAGAATTGTTTAGGTGGGCGGCATTGCTGCCACAACAGGGGGGGAGAAAGGACCATAGAGGCCTTTGACGATATGTTCTTTGACTGGTGGGCACGATAGATTCTGGATATAGAGGACTACCCCTATGCCGAAATCAACTTCTCTAGGGATTCAAACATGCCCGTACCTCCTGGAGGAGAGCGATGAGATATAGGTACGTTTTATTTTTAAAGCTATTTAATTTTTAGTTTCTCTTAATGTATATCATTTTTATATGTACCAGATTATCTGAAAACTATGTATCTGTTATGTACATATGTGGGGCTAGTGCATCCAATAGACTTTGTGAAGATCAGGTGGCATCTTCGACCAGAGGCAGTGACAAAAATAGTCATTGGACTAGCAACAACATCAGGGGGACCTCCTGCTGGAGAGGCTGAGAGAGTGTTGATACGGGTGGAGCGGAACCTCACCTTTCTCACTCATACAGTTCCCATGTACAAGATCAATGATCTCCCGCCATCGATGCAACCTCACGTAGTTGGGGTGCCACGAACTTGGGTCCAACTCTTTCGGCATTTGGTGAATGTCGTTGTTCACTATGGCAGGGCCAACAGGCCCTGTGCTTAGCTTAGGATGGACCACTTACATGTCAAGGGCACTCTTTGTATATTTTTGAGGGAATAAGCCCTGTGATGTGTACTGGATTTATATTTTTGAGGTGTTCGCACCCACCTATGTACTCTGAGACTTTTGATATATATATTTGTATTTACATCATTATGTCTTATGGATCACATTTTTTACAAATGTATGTACATGTGTATGTGTGTGCTTATTTTTATATGTTTGCAATATGCCAATCTAATACTTGATTAGCTAAAGTATCTGTCATTTGATTTAATCTCCTAGGAACATGGATATACATAATTTAATCAAAGCAACATTCTAATAGATGTACCCTAAGGAATCATCAGTGAAAAGTAGGATCATAAACGTGGTAAACCCCATTTAACTGGGACACAACTAGTTGTGCATCTAAGTAGACCCGAAGGTGAGAGATACCATGTGACAGAGCATCAAAAAGAAACTCTATCACTACATTGTACTCGTCGACATTGTTTGTGGGATCACCTAAACAGATACATCCAGAATATAGCAACCGGCCTTGAGGTGTGAATATCACCCAAGATGTGGAAGCAAGCCTCTGAATCTGTCAGCTAGTGTCATCCGTGAATCCAACGAACACCTCTGATTCACTTGACATCTGCCACAATGAAAAATATAACATAAATAATGACACATCCATAAAACAAAAAGACAAAAACTAATTGTATAATAACTATGCATATGTACAAGAAGGCACCCAAGGCGACCCACCTACGAGTAATACTTCTTGAGGTAAAGCCCATTTCTAGGCTCTGCCAAAGCATTTCCTTCAAAGTCAACCATACAATAAGTGCCCTTCTTTAGTACATCCTTCACAATGAAAGGTCTGAACCACATGGGTTTGAACTTGCCTGCCCATAGGGGATTCTTATCTTGCTCGTAGACTAGGACAAGGTCACCTTCAGAGAAAATCCTAGGATGAACGAATTGATCATATTGACACTTGACTCATTGATTGTGAGCCTTGTTGGCCAAGGTTTCATCATGGTGTTGCTCATTGAGCTGCTCAAGATATAATAAGTGTTCCTCAAGTAGTGAAGTGTATCGAAATAAATGTACTGCCAAATTTAGATATGGGATATGGCATTCTATAGGCAAGACTACTTCCAACTCGTAAACAAGTTGAAAAGTTGAGAAACTAGTGGAAGTCTTTACATATGTTCAGTAGGTCCATAATGCTAAGTACAACATCAAATGCCAATTTGACTTGGTAGAATTGATCGTTCGTTGTAGAATAGTCTTGAGGGACTTATTCACAGCCTCCACCTGACCATTCTCTTGTGGGTAGTAGGGTGATGAATTATCTTACCTCAACCCAAGCTTTGAGGTTAACTCGGACATAATTTTATTCTGAAAGTGACTACCATGGTCAGTGACAATCTCCTTCGGGATGTCGAACCTTGATATTATCTGATTGAAAAAAAAGAGAGCTATTGTCTCACCATCATTATTGAACGTTGGCATAGCTTCGACTGACTTTGTAAAGTAGTCTACTACTACGATGATATATCGATTCCCCCTGGCTAAGGCTGGGTGGCATGTAGTAAAATCAATCCCCCACTTGGTGAAGGGACCAACAGTAATGATTGAAAACATGGGAGTGGGGTGTGCCCTCATCTTCTGAGAGAAGATATGACAAGGGTGGCACTTCTTGACTGATTAACCACAATCCTTGATTAACATCAACCAAAAGTAATCATCTTGTAGAATCTTTTAGGTTGTTTCCAACCCAGAAAAATTAACACCACATGCTCCAGTGTGGAATTCATTAAGAACGAGTTCCTCTTCTTCATGACTGAGGCACTAAAGGAGTATGCAATCTACACCTCGATGATACAAAGTGTCATCGAGTATGAGATAGTTTTTTTCCTGATAGCATATACGTCGACGCTCATCATGAGAAGTAGAGGCGAGGCACTTCAAAGTCTGGAGATAGACTAGTATATCTCCATACGAGGGGTTCGAAGATGAAATCAGAAAAATATCTCTTTTAATCAATGATTCCTTGGGCATACATCACCTGATTCGAATGGAATTTATGAGATAAGTTCCACAAAGACCAATGAATTTTTGGATTTAACGGAAACAAAATCCAAGTCAAATTATTGGAGGATAACAATCCATCTACTGATTTTTCCATAGATGACACGTTGTGTCAACACATACTGAAATGGATTCACAATAGCAATGAAAATGGTCTTATGAAGAAGAATATATTGATGGAACCGTTGGACATCAAGCACTGCTTCCAATGCAAGTTTCTCAACATGAGATTAGTTGAGTTTTGGTCCAACTAGGCCTCGGATCAGGTAATAAATCACATGCTCTTCGAGTAGATCATCCTCTTGAACCAAGACCATACTGATGTTTGACTCTACAATGACCAAGTACAATAATAAGTCTTTATTAT
Source organism: Picea mariana (assembly GCA_032191745.1). Taxonomy (NCBI): domain Eukaryota; kingdom Viridiplantae; phylum Streptophyta; class Pinopsida; order Pinales; family Pinaceae; genus Picea; species Picea mariana. The sequence goes on along the minus strand of JASDQU010109664.1, from coordinate 25,302 downwards.
AATTAGGAGGCCGGAGCAGAGGGGCAGATGTAAGGGCACATTTCAATTCTTCGAAAGAGCATTGAGAAGCTTCGTCCCAATGTAAAGGGACTCCCTTTTTTAGTAAATGTATGAACCCTTTAGTGATCTTGGCATAGTTTGCGATAAAACGTTGAAGAAAGTTCTCTTTACCCTGTAAGATTTGAAGTTGAGGGACTGTGCACAGGGGAGGCAACTAAACTATCACCTCAACCTTTAGAGGATCAACCATGATCCCTATTGTCGAAAATATGAAACCTAGAAGATGACCCGTTGTCACACAAAAACTACATTTGTATGGATTCAAGTGAATCTAATAGTAGCGACATCGCTCAAAGATTAGTCAGAGGTGCATGGGATGATCAACTCTCTTACGAGATCGTGATGTTAAATCATCGAGATAGGCCTCGACTATATGTCTAAGGTCATGGAAATAAAAAGACATGACCCTTTGAAAAGTGGATCCAACATTCTTTAGGCCAAAAGGCATCTTATGATAAGAAAATGTGCCCCACGGATAGATAAAAGTTGTTTTATGTTGGTCCTTGGGTTTGATCTGTATCTGGTTGTATCCCAAGAAACCATTCATGAAAGAGAAGACCTCACAGCCTACACACTCATCGACAATCTAATCAATGAATGGGGTGGGGAAGTTATCCTTTGGACAAGCCTTATTCAAATCATGGAAGTCCATAAACACGCGAATCGTTCCCTGCTTTTTGTTGACTGGAATGAGATTTGACACCCATTGAATCAATTGAACAGGGTATATGAAATCTAATTTGAGCAGTTTCTCTACTTCAACCTTAATAGCTGCCACTTTCCAAGGATTAACTAGACAAAGATTTTGTCGGACCAGCTTGGTGTCAGGATAATTCATCATCTCATGTTCGACGATTCTTGGATCAATTCTTGGCATTTCCTCGTAAGACCAGGAAAAAACGTCGCAGAATTCTTTATATAAATCTGTGTAGATTCGAATCTCCTCGAGGGAGAAGTTTTCTCAAATGAAGACATTCTCCAAGACGCCAGGGGTTCTGGAGATGTCAATAGGTATCATTTCAATGATGTTTTCCATATTACCCTCGGCATAAACTACATCCATAGCCATAGGATTAATAGGACAAGACCTATCTCGAGTCATAGACAACATGAATTCTTCTGGCTCTATTCTTCTTAACTATGGGAGGAAATAAGATATGTGATGGAAATTGTCCCAGGGTCTGTCCAGACTAGTCAATGCCTCTAAAATTGCCTCATTAGAGTGAAAGACCAAGTCTAAAGAATCAGTAGTGGCGAGGGAATCTTGAGCCCATATAGGCTTGAGAGCTGGATCTAACTCCTGTGCTGGAGTCGGATCAGGGTCAGCTAAAGCTTGCTGAAAATTATTGTACGCAAATTTTTCCACAGACAAGGGCATGGACATGCCTATATGCCCTGTCTCTTCCATCGAAGTCGATGGGGAAGGAAGAGTCCACGGATCTGTAAAGTAAGTCATACGAAATGATGACACTTGAAAGATCTCAGCCCTAGGCTGGTCGGTAACAACTGATATCATCTTGACATCTCTATAAGGAGGCAGGTAATCAATTGTACCTATCAAAGGTGGGCACAAACCAACCCCCATGTTGACGACGTCGGGCTGTGGGTTATCAATCATCGAGATCGTGGATGCCCCCAATGAAGGGTCAAGCTGGGAGAAGAAAAACTGATCAATGGTGATGATTTGGCCCTCGTGTGGAAACAACAAAACCCAAAAAAATCTAGCAACCACTGCATGCATTACATATGTCCAAATCCTTCCTAACAACAGGTTGTAGTCGAGAGGCACATTGGCCACTTCAAATTCAATGCACATAGTCTTCCCTCCTAACTGGGCGGGGAAAGAAGAGATGATTCCATGTGGTGTAAAAGAACGACCGTCAAAAGATGTAAGCAGAGTAGGTGACAGAGACAAAATGGATTGGCCAATGGCCTTCCAAAATGCCAACGACATCATGCAAGTCGAGGCGCCTTCATCAACCACCATACAGAAAATATTCTGAGTAAAAAAATTCATGGGGTGAGCCACTACTATTTGGAACGCAACATGGTATGGGAGACGAGGTTTCAAGTCAGTCGTATCAAGCATGATGGTTCTCGGATTACAAGTCTCGACAGATCCTGAGGCGGCTAACACAACTTTTCTCTATGAAGGGAAACTCTAGAGGACCTCCAAAGTGGACATCGTGCAAGGGGTTTGTGACAAATATTCCACCACAGAGTAGTTCTAGGAAACCCTCATGTTTGGATTATGCGAAGCTTTCTTGAATGCCCCTTTTTGGATACGTGTCATTGTTTTTCCCATCGTCTTCTCAATTTGGAGAGGAACATATGGGTTTACAACTTCCTTACCCTTTTCAACAAAATCCGACATTCCATAATCGTGTGCCCTAGTTTCTATGTGAGTGTCACCTTTCAACATATAAAGGTTTGCAGACGAGGGATTACTAGAAGACGAAGGGGGTCCCTGACTGCCCCCATCCGTGATCGAAGAGGCTTGAGTCAAATTTTGCCCATGTGGAAATGGGTTCGTTAACACAACATGCTATTGTTGCACCAACAACTTATGGGCCTCCGCAAGTCAAGGGCACAAGTGAGTCAGATGGTCTTTCGTGAAAAGATTACCCAGATACTTAGAATTTGTTTTATCTGTGTTTCCCCCACCAACATTGTTGGTGGATTTCTTATCCCCCTTACCCTTATTATTTCATTGTTTCTTCTTTCCATCAGGCTATTAGTTGGACTTTGGGTTTGTCAATTGCACACTATGTACATCCGACGTTTGAGTAGGGCAAGCATCCGAACTAGAGGTTTGGCTAGCCGCTGTCTGCTGTATTGACAACTATTGCAATTGATTTGATAGTTAATCAATGGGATTTGCTTGTGCTGAACCAACTATTCCATCGACATGTGGTCTAGACTTGTGTCTAGCCTTGTCAAGGATGGACCGCGACGCATCTGGAAAAACCTCATAGAGTAAACCAGACTGAGATTACATCAGTTCAAGTTTTTGATCTCTCATTATCGCCTCTTCCTCAAAAAACACTCCCGACGTTGCAACATCCTTGGATAACTGGGGTACCAAATACTTAAGGAACCACTCCATCAGGAAAGCTAGTGGGACCGGTACTTTTATCAAACTCTTCCAACGCCGCCATTCTCGGATGTGATCTGAGATATGATTGACTTTTGTTTTCTCAAAATTGGCAAGCAATTCGGTGTCGACATCATATCTCAAAAGGTAGTTGGAAATGGTTGAGAAAATCCATTGCCAAATCGCTAAAGAAAGAGTATATTGAGCGGTCGAGCTCAATGTACCATTTCACAACATTCCCGATAAGAGTGATTTGAAATAGACGCAACTGAACAAATTTGTCTCACAGATATTTTGACAAGCACCATAGGTGAAAGGCAGTCATGTGATCGCCTGGATCTTCGTTAGGCTTACCTTCGAACTTTGAAATGTCTGAGGGAAACTTTGTCGGCATGGGAGGCCAACGCGGATCATGAAATATTGGGTCGTTTAACAATCTTGACAAGTCTGGCAAATGTAACATCGCTAGAAATGACAGTTTGGGCTATTGACTATGTACAGGGACAAAGGAGCCTGGAGTTTGACTGACACCAGGTTGGCAAGAAAATTTGGGCTATTGACTAGGGTTATGGTAAATACCATGGCCTTGGACAACGAATGGATACTACGTTTGTTGGGGCATCATCGGATGTCTCCTGTAGTTGGATGTTGAGGGTTGGGCGAGGATTTCTCCCTGCGTCGTGTTCCAAATATTCTGGAAAGGGTTGCCCTCTACCGATCTGATGGACATAGGTATTGAGCCTTACCTGGGGTTCCACTGACTATGGAAGGGGTTTCCCCCTGTCAACATCCCTGACCATGAAACTGTCCCCTGCCATGGATTCCAGAGTCCTTGTGAGGAGAAGACTCCTTTGTTTTCCCTCTGTGTAGGAATAATACCCTACACAGGATTTTGTTGTCCAAAACCAAGGTTTCCCCCGGCCGAGACGACAGCTGACGAAAAAGAACTATTTCCAAATGTGTCAAGCAAAGAGAATGACATTGAACCCACCGGCATGTTGTAGGAATAAGTTCCTAGACTACCTACTCCGAACAAGCTATAGTTCATGTTCGGCCCAATGGGTTGGTGGGAAGCACCACCAAGCAAGGGGGACAAAGGAGGTATATGACCCCCTCCATAAGGGAAATAATTATAGGGGGCTGAGGTGCCCGCCATAGACCCTTGAAAAGGAGAATTTGAGTTCCCTACCCCCAGACCCATGGTCTGTAGGGTGGAGTAGGTGAGGATGGATTTTGTATCAAAGACAGGCATCCCATATGAAAATAGAGGACTCGTCGCACTTTGTGTGAACGGAGCAGTGATCACCACCATAGACAGAATCAGACCGTTTCCCGAAGTAGATGTGGTCGAGACCATCATGGTCTGGATCGACAGAGGTGAGTTAGGAGGTAGAACACCCCCTATAGTGGCATATGTTGAGGGAGTGTGAGGACTCCCTGATGAAGTAGCAACATTTGCTTCCATAGTTTCTTGAAGAACTATCTGACACTCGTGATGTGTTACCCTTGGAGGGGAAACTTGTATCAAAAATGGCATCGACAAGTCAGTGATAGGAGGGTTAAATGGACCGAGAGATTCCACTCCAAGGTGAGAAATAGTTGGTTCCTTTGGATTCGAATTCTTTCCTCTTGGAGCTGGCTTGGCCACAATTTCTTGCGGTACGGTCACCTCAAATGGCCCTTGTTCGTCAAGTCTTTGTCGTAACGGTGGCGGTGGTGGCTCCAATGTAACCGACGTTGGCCCAAAAGCCTTCGTGAATGATGGGGCTCTTGATCTTCCACTTTGTGAGGATATCAACAACACAATAAGGATTTTACTATCGTTGAAAACCAAACACACACTAGAAAAGTTCCTACAAGATAATGCAAACAAACACTATCTAGTTGGAAAAATAGTTACGCCAGCCAACACTAGAGAAAATTACCGGTGCAAGTGAAAATCGAACACGGAAGCACCCTCTAGGTATACTCTGCAAAGCATGGCCCAACGTCAGCCCTGGGTACCGCGGTATACCCTCGCAGTCACCTGTGTAAGTCCGTAAAATAAAGGCAACTAGGTTGCCAAATTGCAAACAGTTACCAGACGAGTACATTCGACAGTCGGGTGGACCGCAATGAGTAGGTTAACTAAGCCTGAAACCTACCGAGGGTATCAAAATAAATTGGTCCGGAATACAACTGAGGATATCGAATGGATTCGGGGTCCACGAAGCTCCGTAGGCAAATGAAACCAATAGTATCCCATGACAAGTCCTCAATATGCATTCCCCACTACGCTTGGTTCGACTTTGGAGGGGTTATCTTCACTACCTTTCTGCACGTGACCTCGTGTTTAGCCCCTGTGTTAGAGGGGGGTCCCATATAACTTTCACGTTTACTGGAATTTTTACACTCCCTAGCATCGACTCCAATTTTTATCTGTAAGCCTTGAAGAGTTTCATCTCCAACCTGATTCAAGGCTCTAGCCTAGACTAGTTGATTGACCCTACAAACATAAAGTCTAGTTGATTTTAATTTTAGCGTTAATTTTAAATGGATTGTTTTAATTCAAGGAAATGACAATGAAACTAGTGGTTTGTTTTAAGAGACGAAAAAGAGGAGGAGTAAATGAAATGGAAAGAAAAATTGCTTCTAGTTAATGAATAAAGATTCTTCAACTAACTTTTTAACCAACTTTTTGTAACTAACTTTCTCTAAGATCTTTTAAAGGAAAACCTAAAGCAAAATTCCACTCGACTACGAGCTACTTAATGCTCTAATCACTCAATAAAGAACTTAAGAAAATAACTCTTTTCCCTAATAAACAAAGTAGCCAACCCAACTACTTAACCAAACAAAGAAATGAAATCTTCTTCTATTCTTTTTTTTTATGCTTCAAACAAGAAACTTGAAATAAATTCTTTTTCTTTTTCTTTAAAGAAAACGAAAGGAGAAAAAGTAAAAAACAAGACAAGACTAAAAACTCGAACTCTAGCCTACTGCGGATCACAGGGTTCACTGAAGACACCAAACAGGTTGGTCAACAACCCTAAGACTCGCCCAAAACCCTTCCGAACTAAACACAAGAAATATTTTAAAAGATAAACAAACTAACATCAAACCTAGGCTTCAACTGTAAAAACAGAGACACTGTACTTGATCAAGAAACCCTGAGAAGTCAGACTTCAATCAGGGAAGAGGTTGACTTCCTCTTCTTAAAGAAAAATTTCTTGACACATGCACACAACTGATACTTCAGTAGCATGCGTATGTACGTGGGTTGTCTTAAAGGAAGGCATGTATGTACATGTGCAGACCCACTACAGGCTGCGTACACCTCTATAACCCCTCAAAAAAGAAGAAAAACATGTAGACTAATAGGGTAGGGAGAACTAGTATGGCACCAATAGGTGACCAGAATCCCTTAAAGACTCAGCAGACTCAGAAAGAAACTCAAAAGGTAAAAACCAATCAAACACCCATAAAATCCCCTAAAACCCTAGAGGCTTCCCCAGTATGGCCGCCAGTTCTGCTATAGCGGGAAAACCCCCCTATGGACTACACTTGGGTTCAACATGTAGGCATATCTAACCGTCTAAAAGTCTTCTACTTTTTTAACTACCCGGAATACACCCCAGATTCATACATGAAAGACAAAGCGAAAAGATCAGGTAAATTTACCTTTTTACTCCGTGTCTGGTGTCGATCCTCTCGCATTCTATAGCTCCACTGACTACATGCCTCCTCCCAAGGATAACTTGCATTCACAAACAGATAAATAGGAAAATACAAACATGCATCTCATATATAAATCGTGGGTTAGATGTTAGTATAAGACATAAATCGAATACAAATATTTGACACATCATATTTTGGGACAGAAAAAGTATTCCTTTTATTGATATCACAATGTTTTCTTGCAACAAGGTCAATGACTGCTCCATGAACTTAGTCCGATCTCCTCTTCACTAAGTTGGAATTGCGCTTCCACATGTCTTTCTCCTCTCACACTTCTTCTAGGGAAATGGCATAGGCTTATAATGGAGGAAAAAGGGAAAGAATGGGAAATTCTGATGCAAATCTCACAAGGTGGCTGTAATTCTTGGGGCAAGGAGGGGATGTGAAACGAGCATATTTTTGTTGTTATTATGCTTATGTTATGAATGAGACCCCAACACCTCATTTTATATGACAAAAGGATGGTTATTCGGTTGGGTGACGGGCTATAGGTGGTGAGATAGTTGGGAAACTACCAAATAGCCCGTAATCTCAACAAATTCCTTGCAATTTTTTAATTTTTGCAACTTTTGTGAGTATATGCAGGTTGTAATGGTGTAGCTAGTGTATGTACGTGGGCTGTAGTGGTGCAACTAGCATGTGTATGTGGGCAATAGTGGTGCAGGGTGTGTACATCTTCAAAAATGATGTTTTTAAGAAGAGTTGCTTAGTGATGGTTTGACAATTAGCAAGTAAGATGGTCAAATGCCAGGTTTGCATGTATGGTGCAATTTAGGGTTATAATAAATGACTCAAAACAATTTTATGGCAATTTTGGTAATTTACTATTTTTAGCAGTTTTTCGGGTCCTGAACTTCTAGAGCCGTTTTGAGGACCTAAACGACATTTTTTGGGCATGGTTCGATCGAAAAATATCAGCATGATATTTTCTACTAACTGTAGTAGTCCCCAAATAGATTTTTCTAATGATGTATCATATGCATAAAACTAAGATAGTATGTCAAAGTTATGACCCCGGGAAATTGATGTACCAATTTACCTCGATGGGGCCCACATGACTTTTTTTGCTTCATCTCCTAGGGTTAGGTTTTTGGATGTCTAGGGTTTTTGACATTCCTATTTATTGTAAAAAGGATTTCAGAGCCTCATTGTAATCATCTTCTTGAAAATGAACACAACCATCACATATCTTCTCAGAGATAAGCCCCCACCATTCTAGCAAGCTTGTTTTCCACTGCATTTTACACTTTCAGTGTATTTCCTTATTGAATAGAAAACCGGTTTTATTGTACCTTTGTTACTCTGTGTTAAGCATCTGTTAATAATTTGTAGTCATTTCGTCTTGCTCATAAAATATGGATCAACCCATGAGAGGAAGGAGATCAAATCCCAACGATTAATCTTGGATGTAGTGAAGGATCATTTGATTCATCATTTATCCGAGAAGAAGACAACCAAGGAAATATTTGATGTCCTAGTAGGTTTATTCTAGAGCGATAACTTGAACAGGAAAATGATCTTGAAAAATAAACTCTGATCGGTGTAGATATATAGATTTGACAATGTTACCAACTACTTTATGAGGATCACTCATGTATGTGATCAACTTGCAGCTATTGGGGAGAAAGTGTATGACATAGAACTTGTAAATGTGGCATTGAATGGTTTCCCAAAGTCTTGTGAACCATTTGTCAAGGGAGTATGTGCTCGTGAAAATCTTCTAGATTGGCAGAGGATTTGGGATGATTGTATCCAGGAAGAGACTTGAGAGGAGTCTAAATTCATCAAGCAAGGAGGTAGTGACGATAACCTGACCCTTGATAGTAAGACAAGGAAGGGAAAAAGAAAGGTTCCCAACAAGAAGGGTAACAGTGATGGAGGAACATCACAACAGGGGAAGAAGAAGGACTTGAGTAAATCAAGTGTTTCACATGCAACACGAGTGGTCATTATGTATCTCAGTGTCTGGAGAAGAATAAAAGAAGAGAAAAATCATAACAGGTAGCAACATCTACAGAAACTCAGTTGGATGAGTTTGTTGCAAGTTCGAGGAGGATTTCTCACTAGTTTCTTTCCTTTCTACCAACATAGTCACCAGGAATGTGTTGTACTTAGATAGTGGTTCATCACATCATAGGACAGAAGCATATGAGCTATTCAAAATTCTGACAGAGAAGGACTCAGGGATCCATGTGAAGTTTGGTGATGATGTCAAGTATGCAATGAAGGGTGAGGGAACTATCTTGTTCCAACTTGAGTCAGGTACTTTGTTCAAGGCCCGGGATGTGTTGTATGTACCGGGACTGAAGAAGAATTTACTCTCAATATATCTTATCAAGGACAGTGGTTTTTCCTATATATTTTAGAGAGGGAAAGTACTCGTACCTCTAGAGGGAGCTATCCCTAACACAGTAGTCAACATTAGGGTTAGAGAGGGAAATTTATACAGGTTGCAGGGAAAGCATTTTCATTCCTTGGTACATGACAATGAAAACCTATGTGAGCTATGACATAGGAGGATATGACACTTGCACTGTAGGGAACTGTCAATTCTGAGGGAGATTGTCACTGATCTTCCAAATTTCAATATTGAGCAACATGGCATGTGTAAAGGATGCACACTTGGCAAGAATGTTAAGGAATATTTTCCGAGCAATGAGAGTAGGTCCAAGAGGATCTTGGATCTTATTCATTCATATTTGTGTAGATTGATGTCAGTAGCATCAGTGAAGGGAGCGTCATATTATGTGACATTCATTGATGATTTTTCCAGGAAAAACCTAGATCTTCTTTATGAAGACTAAGGATGAGGTCTTCAAGTAGTTTTAGGATTTCAAGGCTCGGGTGGATAACTAGATTGGGACGAATATCAAGGTATTGAGGTCAGATAATCAGGGAGAGTACACCACAAATGAATTCAAGGATTTCTACAAGGAGACAGGGCTGAAGAGGGATTTGACAGTCTCATACAACCCTTAGTGAATTGGGGTTGCAGAGAGAAAGAACTGGTCCATCATCGGTTCTTCCAAGGCTATGATACATGAATAGTATCTTCCTATGTTTCTTTAGGTAGAGACATGTAACATGGTAGTACATGTGCCAAACAATATTCCTCATAGGATATTGGGGACAAGACTCCTCAAGAAGAATTCACAAGATTGAAGCTAAAAATAAGACATTTCAGAATATTTGGTTGTCTAATGTGCATCCATGTGCGTATGGAGAAGAGGACGAAGTTGGATCCTTCTGGAAAGAAGGGCATATTTTTGGGGTATAGTGAGACCTCAAAGGATTATAGGATATTCATACCGGTGTAGAGGAAGAAAGCTGTGAGCAGAGATGTTAAGTTTGAGGAGAACTTGGCATCTAGGAAGTCTTGAGAGTTGCCACTATTATCACATGTAATTTCTTTAATAAATTTACGAGTTTGGATGAGAAATAGTTTGGATTCTGAAAGGATCTATATGCTCTCATTTGTATGATTCTGCTAAGGTGAATCATCAGATTTAGAGTTTGGGTTCTTTCAGCAAACGAGCAAAAAATATATGAATTTGTCCAAATAAAATAAAAATTGGTTTTAAAGCCAAATTTGGCTTTCGGGTTCATTAACAAGTTTTTGTTGAAATTTTTTGTAAGAATATGGGGCCCCAAGCCCAATCTCTAAATATTTATTTCAATCAACACATATCATTTAGAAGCACCCGAGAGTTAGATCAAAATCATAAGTGTCGAGGACCAAGTCATATTACAAGCGACCAGGTATCAAGTTCAAGCTTTGTTTTATCTGTCAAAATGGTTGTAGGCCCTATAATATGCCTAAAATCGAAGTTTCTAGCGAAGCCCATATGCTACCAAAGACCAATGTTTGCATGCCAAATGCATACAAGCCTAAGTTCCAACATTCAGAATCACTTACTGGTGTCAAAGCCTGAGTTTCTAGGGGTCGAGGCAGCACTCAAAAATCATATACAGGTTCTTCAAAGACAAATTCGTTTGAGTAAGATAAAGACCATGTCTAGAACGATGAAAATGAGTGACGAAGAAGAAAATGGAAGGAGCTCATGCATATATACTAAGTTCTAAATGTTGATGGAAATGCCAACAAAATGCTAGGTGTCAAGGGAATCACCTAGCAGGTACCAAATGTCAAAATGAAAATCAAGGTAACTATCAAGGAAGGCGTTTATTTCATCAGATTCTGGAAATGGTCGTATGGGAAAATTCCAGTGGGCGCCAAATAAGGAGGACAAAATTGGTGTATGCAGATCCACTAATTTTTTCTTTAAATGAAGAAAAACAGAGTTTGTGCAGCCAGTTTGCGCTACGCAAGTGCTGTAGGAGCACAATATAAGGAAACATTCATATAAGTTCCAAGCCAAGGAATATGAAGGGGACAGCCACAGGAAGTCAAGCCGTGAATTTGCCAGCTAAAAATCCAGTTGTTGAATGAAGGGTTTTCATAAAAAATTCAAATGCCAAATATCATCTTAAACCCAAATGATGCCACTATTCTCTGAGATTTTGGTTGACAGAATTCTATATGTTGGAACTCAAATGCAAAAATTTGCCACAATTTTATCATTAGACAGATAGAGTCCAACGTCGAGTTACCAGATATCAAAGTTTACATCACCGATGCAGAATGTACGAAGTGCTAGGTGTTGGGATTAAATATCCACACATAGTTGAAACCATTGCCTTTTTTCAAAGCTCAATTAATGAAGCGATTGTCAGTTTCATTTTGTGTGAAGATGGTCTCCAAATGCAAACAAAAAAATGATTTCGAGTGGACATATGCCTAGAAATATTTCCAAATATCCTACATCGATAGCAGATTTTCAAGAAGACTTTAGTCGTTCAAATATACAAATGGAAAGATACTTGGTAGCTGAAGGATAAGACACACAGGTGGCAGATTTTTTCAAGCACAAGATGGCAATTAAAGAATCTTGGTCAGATTGATAATATGACTCTTGTTAACATGTGGAAGAGCTTATTAAGCCATACAATCAGTGGTTGAAGACTATCAATATCAGCGAGGAGTTCCAGATTCAAAGGTATCTGGCACTAAAGAAAAAGTCAAATATCAGGATTCAAAGAAGAATTTAAGGAGAATATCCAAGCATTCAGATGTACATATGGAGTAAAGTGTAGATTTCAAGGGATAAGTCCAAGCTTAAGAAGACCAAAGTCCCCTTCGTTTGAGGTTTATTATAGCCTAATTTTATTTTTAGTATGTAGATTGGATTTGATTCCAAGAAATTAGAGATAGTTTGTTATTTTATTTGTCTATTTATTTCATGATTTGTAATAGAAGGGGGGTTCGACCTGAAGAAGGAGAAGAAAAACTATTGTATTGTGTATCTTTTTCTTAAACATCTTTATGAGTTAAAGGAAGAAGTATAGTGCTTTCATGAAGCAGAGATTCATTACGATGTTGTTCTAAGTATGTATTTTCCTTTGTAATGCTCATTTTCATAAATGTTTATTCTTTTCCAGTATTTGACTGAGAGTATATGTTTGGAATTCGTCTTTATCTGATGCTCCATTCATGCAGTAACTACTTGTCTCTGTGTTGATGATTTCATGTTCATAATTCATCTATATTTGGTGCTTTGTCCATGGTGATCTATCTCCTTTCTGATTTTCTTCTAAGGTTATATTAAGAACTCACCATGTTTTAGGTGCTCTTAGTGTAATGGGTTGTCCTTTTCTATTTTTTGATGTCATTTCAATACTTATTATTTGTTGAAAAACATCACTCACCTTGCCTCTATTTTTAGAAAGTGCACAACCAACCATTAACTCAATATCTTTAAGCTCAGACCTTGACTCCATTGCCCAATGGTTTCTTCCTCAAGATTTTCCTGCCAACCCTTTTAAAACAAAAACAAAACTTGTTCTATTGTAGAATCTGACCTCTGTGTGTTTATTGGTGAATCTGTTGAGCTATTACCAGTCATGAGAGAGCCCTCTCTGGTTGTATAGGTCAGAATACAATCTAAATTTAGTTTGAGGTTACCTTGGGGTTTCTTTGATACAGCCCAAAGAAATTACCAAGTGCTAACAGTCACCAATGGCATAGGATGAGGAGAAGGAGGCTTCAAAGGATGAGAAGTGCAAAAAATCTTACAATTCAAGAAGTTAGAATTCAAGTGGGGAGGAGGATTTATCTCCTTCTAGTTTTGTCAAGAGACCTAAATCGTTATTGGAAACATTAAGGAATGTTGGTGAGACTCCTAGGAGCAAAATTAGGGAAAGTAGACCCCCAAAGAAGTTTCCAAACTTCATGGAACTAAGGAGTAACATCATTGAAGAAGCAACAGACCATAAATTTTATCAGGATGCTATGGTGCAGGATGATGTGTTGGATATTGTGCCAAGATCGAAGGGATAGGAAATTCTAGGTGGAAAAAGTTCCTTCCTCTCTAACAGGGAGTGTTGATGTTTGTAGCATCAGAAAGATACTTCTACATAGGTCTAAGTGTCTATATGTGTGGAAGTCATCCAAATTCTTCTACCTTGGTAATTTACTTTAATTAAAGGAATTATTAAAGTAAAGTTATTTTATTAATTAATTGAGTTTGATTTAATGAAATGATAAAGTTATTAGCATTAGTGAATTAAATGAATCTTAGCCATTGATCTCAAGTGTGGTGAGATCTAATCTCAACCATTAATCACTTTGGAGATTAGGGTTAGGTCATAACTCAATATTATAAAAGAAATTATATGGTAAAGGAGGGAGATACTTCATATGATCACATCATAAAGAGAGAGAGAGAGAGAGAAGAAGGACGTTTGCTTAAGGATATATTGGATAGGTGAAGAAGGAATTTCATCTAGATATCATCTCAGGTCAAAGGAGAAGAGAGGATAGGTGTAGCTACAGGAATATCTAGTAGAGAGAAGCTACAACAACAAGGACGAGTTCTGTGCATCAAGTAAGTCACTCAGGGTGCATATATACATGACCTACAATGCAACAGTGCATGTACATATATGGGCTACAGTAAGTCAGGGCACATACATATCTTAGAAAGTTGAATTTATAGGGTTGTATGGTCACAATGAAGTTTCTAGGGTTTGTAGGCGTTGTTTGTAGTTTTCATTATTTATCAGAGGGCCATTTTCCTAGTAAGGGATCCCTTGTAAGATTTGATATAATTATAATGATAAGATGATTTGAAGGGAAGAAATATTTTTCTGTTTGGTATTGGTTTCTTTGATTCACTATTTATTTCCGTTAATTATTCTAGTCAGTGTATTTTGTTTTATGAGCTGCAAATTTGTTTTACAACAAGGAAATCAATAAAAAACAATTTATCTAGGTGTTGGGATTAGAAAATTAACAATCATCATTGAAATCAATGCACTACTAAAGAAGATAAATAGGAAGAAAATATGGGTGGTCATGGGAATCTTCACAGGAGGATTAATGGCCTATGATTCTTCCATTTTCACAGGGGAAATTTACACATAAATTTTGTTGATTTTTCAATAAGCTAGGCTAAGCATGAAGTTCATTCCATTTTTAGTATTTAACCATAAACATAAATGTTGCAGCAACCAAGATCACAAGAAGAAGTACCATGCACAAGAACACAAGAAGTATCCCGGGAAACCCTTCTCAACAAGGGAAGAAAAACCAGCCAAATCCTTTGCTATATTCCTCAAGAGAAATACCTTCGCCACCAAGAAAAACCCTAGCACAAAAGAGGGTGCTCAAACCCTAGAACTCTAGCACCCAAGAGAGGTGCGAACTATTCCTAAAGAAGTGTACTTGCTGAAATTTCCAAACTCACATGAAAGATATGTTTCCTCAAAGGGGATTTTACCTTTACTTATACTAATCTAATCCTGTCAACAGAAGTGTCTATTGGCACAATAGAGCTGACCTCACTTAGCTTATAATATAATTAATATTAGCCAGATTAATTATATTTTACATTAATTACTAGTTACATTAAGGTAGGGCCGACCTATACCCTTTACATTACAATTAGGGTTACAGACAGGTCTGACTCTTGTACAATATAACAAAGGATCCGATACACCCACTAGTGTTCATCCACCAGGGGCACATCCATAGGGATGTACATATCTCTGGCTCACTTCATTACACAAGAGAACTAGATCTTCACATGTTCACTTGTGCTCGTCCATAGGTACATCCACTCCACAGATCTTCTTTCCCACTACCTCACACAGGAAAATCATCTGGAGTTTTCTCGTCAACTCTGCTTCTCAGAGGAGGCTAATACATCATCTTCATTTCTGTTCACATGACGATGCACCCAACACTTTGGGGTTTCACATGCTCACCTTGTGCTCAACCACATGCATGTCTAACTCAACATATTTTATTTTCCACTGGATAATCATCTGGAGTTCTTCCTAGCTCTCTGAATGGAGGGGGTCATCTCTATGTTCTACCTCAGTCTCAGGAAGGAACCATGTACCCTTCTTAGGGGATTTCTCTCAGGTTTGTAAGCTGAGAGAAAGACTCACATAGATGTAATGATCCACATATCACAGGTTTGTAAGTTGGAGATTGTCTCACATAGCTACAATGATCAACACTCCCTCTCTGCTAGGGATGCATTATTCATCATGCCAAGTCTCACACGCATGTACTCTGAATTTTGTCTTGGCTGGAGTCATCAATACTCCCTCTTAACTAGGAAGGTATTCTTCACCAAGTTAGTTTGGTGAAGATGTCTACAATCTGCTCATGTGTAGGAAGGTACTGCATGTGTGTGATTTTCCTCTACATCATATCTCTGATATAAGAATATTTCATTTGATCATGTTTCAATTCATTAGGAAACACTAGGTTTTCAAGGATCTTTATACACAACTCTTGGTTATCATCATAAGATCCATCTCATGATCACGTAAATCTGTCAGAAGCTTGTGAAGCCATACTGCTTCGCACACTCAATGGATATACTCTGCTTTCATGGTCTTTTAAGGCTACATAGATTTTGTTTCCTAATGCATCAAGAAACCATGGTAAACTTTATGGTATAACAAACAACCGGATGTGCTCTTCCAGTCCACTATACTTTCTTCTCAATATGAATTGGCATATCCTGCAAACTCAAGTTCACTTTGGAGGCATATCTCAGGCCATATCCAACTGTGCCTCATGTTTTGTTGTTGTCTAGTGAGTTTGTCTAGGTTGACTCATGAAATGACTAAGCACATTAATCACTGCATGGCATGAATCAAGTCTAGTGTTAACCAAATACATCAGTGATCCAATCTGTTGGAGCCGCCCTTGTTTTTTACCTTTCTCAAACTTTCAATTTTTTGATACTTGAGATCTAAAATAGCTTTTCTTTTTCTTCCGAAATCATAAAGATCTGAAATCTTGTCCCATGAATAGTAATGCTTTGTCACTTACAAAAAGGTCCATTTTTCGCAAGTATGTTTGTTCTTAGGATTTTTAGTTTCGGGATCTCGCAAGTCAGACACCTTATTTTTTGAATTCACAAGTCCCGAGTCGCGAGAATGCGAACTCGGTTCTTATTTTCGTCCAAGGAAAGAATAGTATAAAACCTTTAACCCTTGATTAGACATCATCGGGGTTTCGCGCCTCGGCATTCGTCGACCCTAAATTTTTGTTTTTACAACCCCGAGAGCCGAGAACACGGTAATCTTTTGATAACCTTAGTCAAAAACCAAGGGTAAAAAACTAACCATGGTTAATTTTGGTTCTCGGCACATCGCCGCTCGACATTTTCTTTCATAAAGTTAAGGTGTCCAAAACTCCGATTCGTGAAGTCGCGACATAATTATATCGAGCCTTAATTATCACCGCATCGTGATATCGTGACTCGGCATATCATTCTCCTAAAATTTTGTCTTCGAGTTCCCGAGTCACGATCTGGTGATTAAGTTAATCATATCATTAAGGATCCGCCACATCACGATTATTGTTAATTAATGCTAAGATCGAAACTCGTAGTCTCGCGAGTTGTAAAGTCAAAACGTTAAAGGGAAATTCATGAGGTGGCGAAAAGCGAGGAAATCTCTAAGTCATTAAGATTTGAAATTTTAGAAAAATGAAATTAAGCGAGGTACGCCCCGCGCATCGAGGTTGGCACACTCCACAAGGGATTTACTTGATCTCCATGACCCGATTGCATGTCAAAGCCGCCAAACATTGATAGCATTAATGAGGTTTTAGGGTAAATCCACGAACAAATAGGATCGGATTTATACATTTAATTTGGTTTTAATTGGTGATTTTACAGATTTGTTTCACAGGGTACAGGATTTTCAAATATATACGAAAGTTTCGTTCTGTTATAAAACATTTTTCTTAAGCGCATAGAACTCGCTTTTCTCCGAGGAAACTCATTTCCGCATGTATACACAGGTTTACTGCAGAAGAGCAAAGGAGCAAACTTCATCTATGGCGCCAAGGAGAGCAGCGAAAGAAAATGTCGAAGTTGCAGCACAGGGTTCAGACAACGTCTCAGATACTTCACCTCGGACGAGCGGCTCAATATCCACCTGGTCGTCTATTTCATATGTCCTGCAATCTGAGTTGGTAAACTGTTCAGACTCTGATGACTATAACTATGATATTGTGAAGGACGACATGAACACAAAGTTCAAGACCATTGTTCAGTCGGGAATGCACCTGGTTGCAACCAGACCTCAGTTGCTCCCATACTACGACATGATCCGATGGGCATTGGATCACGTCGACGTGCCTTCCAAAACTATCGTAAATGACTGACAGGCCATGATTGGGACTTTTAGGACCGAGCATATCCAGTCTATGTATAAGCTCCCAACAACTTCTGAAAACACATATGGCAAAGAATTCCTGGCGGACTTCAAAAAGAAAGAGTGTGAAGAATATGACAAAACCATGCCAGGCTTGATAAAAGATTGGGTGTTGCGTTCCGCAACATTCAGAGTGAACGACAAGGGTGTGTATTCAATTTCTTCATTGGAGACAAACTATACGTATGTGGTGATGATGACTTGTCGGCTTTTCGGATGGGAGGATACCGTGCATTTTTACGTCCAGTGGGTACCTCTCATCTTTCGGGTAGCAGAAGGTTCCTCATTCAATTGGGAAAAAATGCTCTCTGATAGTTTATTCAACAGGATCATCGAGTACCGGGAGCAGAAGGCAGCCGGAAAACCATCCAGATTCTTCATGTCCGCATATATCATGGATGCGATATGCTCCATGACGCCTTTTCCTTTGATGAATTGGGCTTGGAGTCCAACCCAAGAGAAGACTATTCATGAGTACCACGATAAGTTGTGGGAAAATAACGCGAACATGTTTATTTATGAGATTTTTAACTAGGTGATGGTGCCCCTGCACCTCATCATTTTTGGTCTTTTGCCACCCCGCATCTCTGATAGCATTGCTACGAATTTGAGTCGCATCGCAGACTGGTACGTTGAAGAGGAATTCTCCTATCTTAAAGTTTTTGGAGCAGCTGTCCCTCCTCTGGTGTTGCCGTTTTTCATCCCCGACAAGCTGGCCTGTCGCGAGATTGCGCGACAAACAGTAATTGGCGGAGTAAGCAAAGAGCTCAAAGCGTCATCAAAAAAGGTATGGTCGTTTTTTCCTATTCGGCTTAATTCCTATTCCTTATTATATTTTGGACATGCTAAGGCTGAAGCTGCAACCATAGAAGACTTGAGCTTAGTCTCTATCGAGTACAAGAAGCATGATCCCCAGGGGATCGTAAGCACTCATTTGGAAAATTGTGGATTGAAGAGGTTCGAGCATGAATGTTCGCCCTCGAATGATGTTTTCCGAGGGGCGAGGTCCTATTCGGAGGTGCAATTTCGAATCAGATCCCTAGCACCCGAAGACAGGGCCTCAGTTTTAAAATTTCAGGAACATAGGAAACAATGTCTCCCCGTGGTGCTGGGAGGTTTGGGACTTTCCAAGAATAAAGAAAAAGAATCTGAAAGTTCTGAGGGGAAAACCTCTAACCCCAAAAAACGTCAGGCAGGGGAGCAGGAGAAGAATCCCGAAACAAGGAAAAATCCCGAAAAAGAGAAGAGTCATGAGCAGGAGAAGAATCCAGAAAAGAAGAAGAGTCCTGAGTGGGAAGAAAATCCCGAGCAATCGACATTTGGAGCAGGGTCTCTTCTGCTCAACAGATTCTACTAAACAAGATAGGGGAGTTTCGAAAAGATTGCTTGTTAATGAATCAGATTTCTGAGAATCTGATTGTCAAGGAAAGAAACGCAGAAGCCGCTCGGGTCGTCTTCCAGGAAGCAGTGATAGCGACCAATAACAGATTTTCAGCAGGGACGCCTGGTCTCTCCATTGCCGAACAGACTAGGGGTAATATTTTGTTAAAGAACTCGGAGCATGATATTACTATAAGTAAGGAGCAGGCACAAAAAGTGACGAATTCACTAGAAGAGACCTTCAAAATCATAAATGGTGAACTATTAGGGATGGAGAGTGGAGGAGACACAGAGACGATGAGGCAAATAAATATGGAGCGGATCTCCCTCGACATGAAAGAGAAAAATGAGAGAAATTTGATGGAAATCTCTAAGATGGACATGGCAGGGTTGGCTCAAATTGATGAGCATCTAATTCAACCCAGCACACAACTCGACACCCTTGATATTGT
>JASDQU010109663.1:68874-84783 GCA_032191745.1 Picea mariana | reverse complement strand
TGACTCTTTGCAATATGCGCGTAGGCATGAAGTTTTCTTGGTCTTTACTTGTTGATATTTTTCCTTTTTTGCTTTGTGAGTATTCAAATAAATTTTTTTTTTCTTTGTTTGGTTAAATAGTGTCCGTTTGCATTAGTAACCAGGAAAAGTCTTTTCTTTCATAAGTTCTTGATGGTTTACTTAGATCATAAGTAGCTCGTAGTTGAGTGAAATCCTTCTTTGAGTTTGTTGTTCAAAGATATTAGAAAAATTTTAGTTTGAAAAGTTGTTTAAGATTTGAGTCAAGAAGAAGTTATTTTGTTTCCAACTTTCTGTTTATTTTTCTTTCATCTTTCAAACATCACTAGTTCCACTTTCATAACCTTTGACTTAAGACAAGCCATAAAAATTAACACTAAATCTAAAATTCATTAGACTTTTTATGTTTGTAGGATCAACCAACTAGTTTAGGGTTAAAGCCTTGAATTAGGTTGGAGAGGAAACTCTTCAAGGCCATTAAATCAAACATTTGAGTCTGAGTTAGGGAGTGTCAAAGTCCAGTATCATGAAAGTTATTCGGGACCCCCCTCTAACATAGGGGCTAAACACGATGTCACATGCTGAAAGGTAGCGGAGATAACCCCTCCAAAGCTGAACCAATCATAGTGGAGAACACATATAGAGGGCTTGTCTTGGGATTCCGTCGATTTCATTTGCCATGGAGCTTTGTGGGTCTTAAATCGGTTCGAGGTCCTCAATTGTCTTCCATACCACTTGCCTTCGATACCCTTGACAGGTTTCAGGATCGATACCCTACTCATTGTGGTCTACCCGACTATCGACTATACCCACCTGGTGACTATTCGCGTGCTGACAACCTAGTTGCCTATCCTTTTTAGAGACATACATAGGTGACTGCAGGGGTATACTGCGATACCTAGGACATACATCGGTCCACTCTTTGTAGAGTATACCCAGAGGGTGCTTCCGTGTTCAAGTTGCACTTGCACTGGTAAGTTTCTCTAGTGCTAGTTGTTGTAACTGTTCTTCCAACTAGTTTAGTGTTTGCTTGTTTTATCTTAGAGGGACCTTTTTAGTGTGTGTTTTTTTTTGAACGAATAGAAAGCCCTAGTGTGTCTTTGATATTCTCAAACAATGGAGGATCATGAGCTCTGCCAGTCATGAAGGCTTCTCGGCCTATCACCAGTTACACTGGAGCCACCTCTGCCACCACTAAAGAAAAAGCTAGACCAACAAGGGTCTTTTGAAGCGACCGAATCACATGAAACTGTACCCGACCAACATACGGAGGAAAAGACCATTTTAGACCTTAGAGAGAAAGATATTGGTCCACCCAAACCTCCAACCACTGATATTTCGGCACCCATCATCGTACAAATTCACCTTTACAAGTGCCAAACAGTTTCACACGCAGCAATGGAAACAAATGCTGCCACTTATTCTAGGAATTCTTCACTTCCCACTACGGTTTTCACCACAGGGGATATTCCACTTCCTAACCCACCATCACTGGTCCAAGCCACCATGGTCTTGATAGCCTCTACCTGGAGTAGTGTTCTAATCCCGCCTATGGTGGAGACCACTTCCCCTTTCACACCGAGTGCGACAGGCCCTCCATTCTCATATGGGATGCCTAGCTCAGGTACAAGTCATGTACTTTCCTACTCCACTTTACAGACTTTTGGTCTGGGGGTAGGGAGCTCTAACGCTCCACTACAACGACACATGGGGGGCACTTCAGCTCCTTTTAATTCTTTCCCTTACGGGGGAGGTCATATACCTCCTTCATCCCCTTCACTCGGTGGCACCCACTAGTAATCTACCGAGCCACCCACACACCATAGTTTATTTGGAGCAGGGAGTCAAGGACCACCTTCTCATAATATGTCAGTAGGTTCAACACCATTTTCTTTGTTCAGTGCATTTGGTAAAAACACTTTCTCATCATTTTCTTTCCTGACAGGGGGCAAACCCGGTTACAGACAACCGATTCCTATGTAGGGTACTATTTCTTCATAGGGGGCAAACCCAGGAACTTCTTCCACATCAGGACCTTGGAATTCTTTGTAGGGCTAGTTCCCTCATCAGGAATGTCGATTTGGGGAAATCCTTTTCACAACCAATGGAACCCTAGACATGGTTCTATGTCTATGCCCATGGGATCGGCATGGGGCAACCCTTCCCAAAGTCCTTCGAATGTAATGCACGCCCAACCATCTACGTCCTATTTTGGGAATCAACCGATGATGTCTCCTCACATGCAGAATCCATACGCTCGTCATGGCCATGGTTTTTACCAGTACCCATGCCAACAGTCAAACTTTTCCTAGCAACCTGGTGCTAGTCAAACTCTAGTTCCCTTTTTCCATGGTTATCACCAACAACCCAAACTACCTTCCCTGACAACCTTTCATATGCTAGACTTGACAAGGTTGTTGAATGACCCTATCTATCACAATCTGCATTGGCCCCCTATTCCGATGAATTTGCCTTCGGACATACCAAAGTTCGAGGCCAATCCTAACAGAGTTCCAGGAGATCATGTGACTACTTTTCACCTTTGGTACTCGTCTAATTCGTTAAAAGACGACTCTGTAGAGTTGTGATTGCTTCAACGTACTCTCATTAGGAGTGCCATGAAATGGTACATTGAGCTCGACCGCTCAAGATACTCTTCCTTTGACAAATTGGCAATGGATTTCCTGAACCATTTCCAATTACTTGTGAGATACGACACTGGCATAGAATTGCTGGCCAATTTCGAACAGACAAAAGCAAACCATATCTCTGATCACATCTGAGAATGGAGATGCCGAAAGAGTTTAATTAAGGTGCTAGTCCCACTAGCATTCCTTCTTGAGTGGTTCCTTAAGTCTTTGGTCCCACAGTTATCCGAAGACGTCGCGACATCAGGAGTGTTTTCCGAAGAAGATGCCATCATGAGAGCTCAAAAACTTGAGCTAATATACTCTCATTCTAGTTTATTATATGAGATATTTCCAGATGTGCCACGCTCAATACTTGATAAAACTAGACAGAGAGAGAGACCACATGCTGATGGTATTGTTGGTTTAGCACAAACACAACCTACTGAACAACTAATGAAACAATTGTAGCAATTGTCCATACAGTACACAATGACTAGCCAGACAACTGTTCTAGCTGCTCCCCCTACCTAAACGTTGGATGTACATAGCGTGCAATTGAGAAACATTGAGAAATGAAATAATTGAGAAACATTGAGAAACACGCTAATAATGTTAGCAGGGGAAACATTGAGAAACGAAAGGCGAGGTATTCATGTAACCTGTGCGGGGAAGACCACCCGACCCACCAATGTCCTCAGCTTGCATAGGCCCAAAAGTTTGTGACACAACAAAAACCTGCCATGTTAACCAATCCATTTCATCATGGGAAAAACCTAACCCAAGCCTCTACAAGCACGAAAGGGGGCAATCAAGGAACCTCTCCATCTTTGAATAATCCTGCATCCACGAATGTATATATGATGAAAGGTGATTCTTTTATATCGACTAGAGCGCATGACTACAGTAAACCAAACACTTCTGAGAAGGGAAAAGAAGATGAAATCCGATCTATTCCTCTCCAGATCGAGAAGAATTTGGGCAAAATAATGAAACGCATCCCAAAAGGTGCGTTCAATAAATATTCTCACAACCCAAATGCAAGGGCCGCCCAGAACTATTCTGTGGTGGAGGATTTGTCTAAAACCCCTTGTGCGATGTCTGCTTTGGAGGTCCTCCAAAGCTGCCCTTCCTAGAGGAAAGATTTTTTAGTGACTTTAGGATCTACCGAGACTTGTAATCTGGGTATGATCATGCTAGACACAACAGACTTAAGACCTTTTCTACCTTACCACGTAGTGTTTTATATAGTAGTGGCTTACCCCACGAAAAATTTTACTCAAAACATTTTCCACACAGTGGTTGATGAGGGTGCCTCGACATGCATCATGTAGCTGGCATGTTGGAAGGCCATTGGCCAGCCCACTTTGTCTCTGTCACCTACTCTTCTCACTACTTTCAATGGTCATTCGTTTCGACCACATGGCATCATTCCCTCTTTCCCCGTGCAGCTAGGAGGGAAGACCGTGTGCGTCGAGGTAGAAGTAGTCGACGCATACCTCTACTACAATCTCTTGTTAGGTAGGAGTTGGAATTATTCTATGCAAGAAGTGGTTGCTATAGTTTTTTGGGTCTTGTTGTTTCCACATGAGGACTGGATTATGACCATTGATCAATTGTCCTTCTCCAGACCCGACCCTTCATTGGGGGCATCCACGGTCCCGATGATTGATAATCCCCAACCGAGTGTCATCAACGTAGGAGTTGGTTTGTGCCCATATTTGATGGGTACCTTCGATTACTCACCCCCTCAAGGCGATGTCAAGTTCATATTCGACCACCATAAGGTTGATATTTTCCAAGTTTCTTCATTTCGCATGACTTACCTCAACGATCCATGGATACTTCCTTCCACATTGATCACGATGGAACGGACATAGCACCCTGGCATGTCCATGTCATTGCCCATAGCCAAGTTAGCATACTCTTTAGTCCAACAAGCTTCGACCGACACAGATCCAACTCCTGCACAAGAGTTAGATCCAATTATAGAGCCTATTTGGGCTCAAGGCTCTCTCGCTGATACTAATTTGTTAGACTTAGTATTTCCCTACAACGAAGCAATAATTGAAGCAATGACTAGTCCGAAAAAACCCTGGGACGATCTCCATCACATATCATACTTCCTCCTAGAGTTAAGAAGAATCAAAACAGGAGATTTCACCTTGACTACGACTGGAGATATGTCATTTGTTATTAATCCCTTATCTCCACATGATGTTTATGATGAGGGTAATATGGAAACTATCACTGAAATTATACCGATTAATATCTCCAGAACCCCTAGCGTCGTGGAGAATGTTTTCGTCGGAGCTGACTGTTCCCCCAAAGAGATTCAAATCTACACATATATCTTTAAATAATTCCATGACGTTTTTTCCTGGTCTTACAAGAGAATGCCATGAATTGATCCAAAAATAGTCGAACATGAAATCACAACTTATCCAGATGCCAAGCCTGTTTGGCAGAAGCTACGTCCAGTTAATCCCAGGAAAGAAACAACCATTAAGGTTGAAGTCGAAAAACTACTAAAATTTGGTTTTATCTATCCTATCCATTTGACCCAATGGGTGTCAAATCCTATGTCGGTCAATAAGAAACAGGGCACGATTCACGTATGTACGAACTTCCGTGATTTGAGCAAGGCTTGTCCAAAAGATAATTTTCCGACACCATTCATCGACCAGATAATTGATGAATGTGTAGGTTGTGAGGCCTTTTCTTTCATGGATGGTTTTTTGGGATATAATCAGATACAAATCAAACCCGAAGACCAACACAAAACTATATTCATTTGTCCATGGGGTACATTTGCCTATCGTAAGATGCCTTTTGGTCTCAAAACTGTTGAAGCTACCTTCTAGTGGGCCATGTCTTTTTCTTTCCATGATCGAAAGAATATATTCAAGGCCTATTTAGATGATTTAACATCTCGATCCCCCAAGAGAACGGATCATCCCACACACCTCCGACTTATCTTTGAGCGATGTCGCTACTTCTGGATTCGCTTGAATCCAAACAAATGCAGCTTTTGCGTAACATCAAGATGTTTGTTAGGTTTCATAGTGTCAACAATAGGGATCATGGTCGATCCTCTGAAGGTTGAGGCAATAGTTCATTTGCCTCCCCCACACACAATCCTTAAACTTCAGAGTCTTCAGGGTAAGGCGAAACTTTTGAGGCATTTCATCGCAAACTATGCCGAGATTACAAAGGGATTTATGTGTTTGTTGAATAAGGACGTTCCTTTTCATTGGGACGATGCAACTCAACATTATTTTGATGCATTGAAACACACCCTTACAACTACCCCTCTACTTCGACCAACCAATTATAACAAAGACTTCCTATTATATTTGGCTGCGACAGAGTCAATCATCGGCATGGTCTTAGTTCAGGAGGACGATTTACTCTCAGAATATGTGATTCATTACTTGAACTGAGGCATGGTTGGATCGGAACTAAATTATTCTCATATCAAAAAAATTTCGTTGGCAGTAGTCCATGTTGTCCAATGATTCTGTCATTATGTTTTGTTTCACAAGACCATCGTCATTGTCATTGTGAATCTATTTCAATACATGTTGACATGACGGGTCATTGGTGAAAATATTAGTATATGGATAGTTGTCCTTCAAGAATTTGACTTAGATTTCATTTCATTGAAATCCAAAATGTCATTGGTCTTCACAGAACTCATGTCGGAACTTCCGATCGAGTCAGGTGATGTTATTCCCAAAGAGTCTCCTATCAGAAGAGATATGTTTTTGATCACATATTTGGATCCCTAGTATAGATATATAATTGTCTATCTCCAGACTTTGAAGTGCCCCACCTCTTCTTCTCATGATGAGCATCGTCGTATACGCCATCGGGCTAAGAATTATCTCATACTCGATGATATGTTGTATCGAAGAGGTGTAGATTTCATTCTGCGTTGATGCCTCACTCACGAAGAAGAAGTTATCGTTCTTAATGATTGCCATACTGGAGCATGTGGCAGTCATTTGTCTGGGTTGGCAACAACCCAAAATATTTTACAAGAAGGTTACTTCTGGTTGACACTAATCAAGGATTGTATCGAATTGGTCAAAAAGTGCCACTCGTGTCAGATCTTCTCTCAAAAGATGAGGGCACATCCCACTCCCATGTTTCATGTCATCACAGTTGGTCCCTTCACCAAGTGGGGGATTGATTACACTACATGCAAGCCTCCTTCAACAAGGGGGCACCGTTATATCATTTTAGTCATAGAATACTTCATGAAGTGAGTCAAAGCTATGCCAACGTTTAAATATGATGGGGAGACCGCATCTCTCTTTTCATTTTACCAGATAATAGAAAAGTTTGACGTCCTGAGAAATATTGTCACTAACCATGGTAGTCACTTTCAGAACCAAATGATGACCGACTTAACATCAAATCTTGGATTGCGGCAAGAACATTCGTCACCCTACTACCCCCAAGCAAATGGTCAGGTGGAAGTTGTAAATAAATCTCTTAAGACCATCCTACAACAAATGATCAACTCACCCAAGTCAAATTGGTATTTGATGTTATACTCAACATTATGGTTTTATCGAACATTTGTTAAGACTGCAACCGGTTTCTCACCTTTTCAACTCGTTTACGAGCTGGACGCAGTCTTGCCTATAGAATGTCAGATCCCATTCCTAAAATTGGCAGTACAGTTATTTCCAGACACTTCTCCACTTGAAGAATGGTTATTAAACCTTGAGTGGTTCAATGAGCAGTGTTGTGATGCGGCCCTGGCCAACGAGGCTCACAAACAAAAAGTCAAGTGTCAGTATGATCGGTCTATGAAGGTGACCTTGTCTTGATCTATGACCAAGATAAGGACCTCCTGGGGGCAGGAAAATTGAAACCCATGTGGTTCAGACCTTTCATCATAAATGAGGCTCTAAAAAAGGGCGCTTATCATCTGGTTGACTTTGAGGTAAATTCTTTGGTGGAGCCTAGGAATGGGCTCTACCTCAAGAAGTATTACTCATAGGTAGGTCACCTTGGGTAACTTTTTGTAACATATGTATAGTCTTTGTACTATTACTTTCTGGTTTCTTTTAGTATTATGGACGTGTCATTTTTGATGTTATATTTTGTCACCATCGTAGATGTCAAGTGAATTATAGGTGTTCATTGGGTATGTAGACTGTGCTAGCTGACACACTCGGAGGTTTGCCTCCGTAGCTTGTGTAATTTTTACACCTCGAGGCTAGTTATTATCTTCTGGAGGTATATTCTTAGGAGACACCACAAACAATGTCGTCGAGTACAGTGGAGTTATTGAGTTGATTCGTGACACCCTGTCATTTGGTATCTCTCATCTTAGGGTCTATTTAGATGCTCAGCTAGTTGTGTCTCAGTTAAATAGAGTCTACTGTGTTCATGATCCGACTTTACACTGACAAATCCTTAGGTTATGTCTCTTAGAATGAAGTTTTGATTATATTACATATTTTCATGTTCCTAGGAGATTAAACCAACTTACAAATACTCTAGCTAATCAAATTTTAGACTGGCATCTCGCACACATATAAAAAGACATACACATAAACATGTAAATACATTTTTAAAGGAAAATATGATCCATAAGACACAAAAAGACATAAAAATCCATATATAATATCATAATCATCAAAGTACATAGGTGGAAGCAAGCACCTCAAAAAATATGATTAGTAACGAGTCATGGGGTTTATGCCCTCAAAAACTATATACAGGTGGAGCTGTCAAAGTCTAGACTAACTAATTTCAGGGCCTGTGGGCCCTGTTGTAATAATCAACAGCATTTTCCAAATGTCGAAACAGTCGGACCCACTTTCGTGGTTCCCCCACTACATGAGGCTACATGGATGGTGGCAGATCTTCAATCTCTGCCATAGGGATGGTGCGAGTGAGCAAGGTAAAATTTCACTCAACTTGTCTAAAAACCCTCTCAGCCTCACCAACTGGAATCACTCTTGCTGTTGCTGGTCCCCCTGTGGTGGCAGGTGCGACCCCTGGCTGAGGATGACACATGTTCCTCACATAATTTGTAGGTTGTGAGGGTCCCACATCTGCACACAATAGACACGTATCTGTCAAATACTCTGGTATAAAAAAATGATATATAAAAAAACAACATAAAAATCATATATGTTTCAAAAAAAAAAATAATGCAAACTTAACCATCACGCCTCGCTCCTTGCCTGGAGGTATAAGGATCTTGGGATCTATTGAGAAAACAATCCTAGCATAAGGATAATCCTCTATGGCTGGGATATTCCATGAAAACCAAGCAAAGAAGTCATCATCAAAGGACTCGTTGGTCCTTCCACCACCCTTTTGTGGAAACAACAATGTCCATCTGCAAACTATAGGAAGAGAGCCCTGATGTCCTAGTAAACCACTTGAGGACTGAAACTAGGAACGCTTTCAAAGAAGAAAGAGCATAGAATCATCCCAAACCTGAATTTCCTTTGCGTCCGCAACCGAAAATCTATCAACTGCCTCTTCATACAATCTAGTAGTGTAGTGCTACAGTCAAATATCTGTGCATTTAAGCACTAGACTGCACAGTTCATCTATGCACGAGATGCCTCATGTAGAGTCGCAGAGCCAGTCATCTGTCCAATATGCAACACAATCGTCAGTAGTGATTAATTAGTGATCTTGCTTATTGGCACCCGTGAGATCGATCGGTCTGTACTCACCTCACAATGAAGTCCTATCAGTTCTGATATATCGTGAGGCACAATAGGAAATGTCCAAAAATTGACTAGGTCCCCTCTCCTGGAGAGGCCGGTCAAAAAGTATATATCCTCTGTAGTGGGCACCAATGAGTGCCCCTCTAGCATAAAAGCTTCTGCATCAAGGTGCCAGTATTCAACCAAATCATTTAGTAGCCTAGGTTGTTCTCTCATGAAAGGACACAAAAAGAACTTGAGCAAGCCACATTGCATTAACACCGCCACAGCGTTAGGGTCTTCCCAAACTAGTGCGCTAATATCTTCATGCTCTCGTTCTCTTCATTGCACATACATCCTGCACATGGGCAAATTTTTAGAGGGTTAGGCCTTGATTTTTAAACTTTTTTTGCACTCATTGGAGGGTCCATGCAGGCTGTTGTGATGACAGTCATGTGTACACACACTCTGACATCAGACAGAGCAAGTGTACATGCGATCTATCATAAGACAACCCGCGTGGACCTAGGGCTGACCTTTTAAAGGTCGACGCACCCCCAAGAAACCAAATTAAATGCATAAATAAAAAATTAAAAAGAAAAAGGAGGTATTTTATAATTACTTTGTCCAGACGGATGGTTGTTTCGTCCACTATATCTCCTGGAATCACCACTTTTACCAAAGGGGGCTTTTGTGCCAGAGTCAATTTCCAAATCAGCAATGGTGATAATGAGATGCGAACTTCTATTTATAGACTTTTTGGCCCTTTTTTGTCACTTTTTTGGCCCCCTTTATCATTTTCTCTAAATTGAAAACCATTTAGAGTGATTGAGGAGTTTCTATGGAAAGTTACGTTCAGGTATCAGGACATTTTTTGGAGTTTTGGTTCACTTTTGACGGTCCGTGGGAAAAACCTCAGATGGTCAACTTGAGCATATAGGTTAGGTTTCCACCCCTAATTTTGTATCTCGTTGTCTTTATCCCTTTGCCACAGCATTGATCCCATCAGGTTGTGACACAAAACCATCATTGTTTCTTTAGAAGTGTCGTGATTTGGTGGTAGAGCTTACCGGAACATGGATGCCCTAGGTAGATCCTAGTTGCATTATGGTGTCCATGCTGTCACTAATGACTGTAGGCTCGAGATTCCTTTTAGTTTTGCCTAATTACACATTTGAGCCTCATTTGCGTGACTCTTGACCTCACCCACGGGACTCCCAAAACATAACAGGTCTTCTTTTAAGCCCTTTTCAGACCCTCTAGACATGAAAAGATTGCCGAGCGATCTTGTGGCCTTTCATGATCGTTATACTAAAATTTGAAGTCACGTCTATGTGGCAGTACTTTACCCATTTTTCGGTCTGGATGGTCAACTTTATGAACAAAGGTATACTCTAGAGGCCTCGAATCTTTGGAAGAGTACCCTCAGGTATAATTTTAACCCTTTTTCGGGCCCGAGTGACTAAATTTACGAAAAAGGAACCCCCACGGAGTCCATAGTTAAGCTCTTTTCAGACTCCCTAAAATTGAAAAGATCATCGAGTGATCTTATTCTTTTACGCTCGTTAAAATGGTCCAGAAGAACATTCCTAATGGATTCCACAGTTAATATTTTTTTAGACTCCTTAAAAATGAAAAAATTGCCGAGTGATCTTGTCTTTATCACACTCATTAAAATGGTTTTGAATAGACATCTTGTCAGTGCTAGTTTACCCCTTTTTCGAACCGACTAGACTAACTTCGAAAAAGGTACCCCATTGGAGTCTCCTTTTATGTTTTTTCAGACTCTCTAAATATGAAAAACCATCGATCTTACCTTCTTTGGGCTCGTTAAACTTACATTGAAGGACGTTACCATTGTGTGTTTTGTTAACCATGTTTTCATACTTGTGTCTTTGGTCTAATGTTGGATCCATGTTTTCTCAACTAAACCATCTGAAGCATGCCTTATACGCAAGTCCTGTAGCACTTTGCCTCTGCGTCTTGACACCTTTGGCCCTAGGAGGGATTTTTCTCGAGTGTCCTTTCTTTGAACATCAGTCTTGTCCTTGCACCTTGAAATTGTATGTTTGCGACACTCATCCCTACTTTGTAACGTAACATTATTTTATTCTTTTTCCAAAATTATTGAAAAATACAAAAAAAAATCAAATATACCCCAAAAAGAGGAAGGGAAAAGTATTTTCTTTGTATTGACAGGACAATGAATCTCCCTTGGATAAAGAACATCCTTCCATTTGTTCTTCAAACCCTGGGATTTAATATGACCTTAGGAAGCTGTTCCTGCTACATTGAGCTATGTCCTCCTCCGTTTGGTTATTCTTCCAAACATATGGAGAGTTTGTGTTGTCTCTTGCCTCGTAAACTTATGTTAATTCCATGTTGCATGAGTCTCATCTTTTTTCGTGATATTATCCAAGGGAATTTTTCTAAGCCTTAGTCATCCCCTCTATATTTTGTCTCTTTCCCTGATGCCTGACCATCCTCAAAGTCCAATCAAGTCTTTGTTCAAAATCAATGAAGCCTTCAGTCTAATCATCAAGATTCTCTAGTCCATGACCGACGAGCCATCGAAGACCTCTGGGTAGTGAAGTCGTACATTCATATTACACTCCTACCTGAGTTTTTAATATTTTGAATTTGTTGCTTGAGCTCTGAAGACCTCATCTCCAGCCATCAGGCCTTATCATCTTTTAGAAGATGGATACTCTACATGTATATCTTTTTGATTTCAAGATGTAGCTCCATTGTGTATTTATCATAACTACACTTTATATAGTTATATGACATGGATCTACAATGTATTTGATTGGTAACCATGATTTTATTTTATCCTGAGCATGGGTATGCCCGCCTTAGTGAGACAATTATTATTTTGCAGATGACACCTCCCGATTTCTGGTCCCTAGGCTCACTTGTTCAGAACATCAGTGAAGATTGTTAATGTATTTCAACCATCAGATGGTCTTATGACCTCACACATTAGGGGGCATATTTTATAACCCTAATTTGAACCAGACATGCTTACCTGATATCATGCCATCTTAGATTCTTTCTTTGCCAAAATGTTGCTAAACAACTCTTCTTAAAAACCCCTTCTATAAAAACCCACGCACCCTACTCCATTACTGCATGCGTGTACACACTAGCTGACCCAAGAAAACCCATGTGTACCTACAAAAGCACGGAAAAAGGAAAGTTGTTGATGGAACACACAACTTTGGGTAATTTAAGTAAACCTTTCGGCCATGCATGACCGGTCACTTGACCAAATGCCTAGCTTCTTCTAGCCTATAAAAGAAGGGTTAGGGGTCCCATTTGAAAGGAGGAGAATCATATTAAAGAAACTATACCCGATTAAGCATTCCCTTTGTTCCAACCTTTAGCAATCCTTGTGCAAAGAGAAGTATAGAGCAAAGCAGTTGGAAGATAGTGGAAGAAGAGCCTAGGACTAGGATCGAGGAGTAGTAGTCGACTTTATCATTTTAAGGTATCATTGTGAGGTTAATAAAATAATTTATTTT
The DNA here is from genome assembly GCA_032191745.1 of Picea mariana. Classification (NCBI taxonomy): domain Eukaryota; kingdom Viridiplantae; phylum Streptophyta; class Pinopsida; order Pinales; family Pinaceae; genus Picea; species Picea mariana. Next base: position 71,928 of record JASDQU010109663.1, on the reverse strand, counting down.
CCCGTCCCGCCATGTGAGATTGTCATTATTGGAATATTGATTGTATGATTGATTAAATCTCTAACCCATTAGTTCATATATCAAATGCATGTGGAGTTCTTTGTTTGTCTTTAGTGAATGCAGGTCAACATTGGGAGGAGAGTTGCAGTGAAAGAATGACCAAGCGCGAAAAGGGATTGACATCAAACATGAAAAATAAGGTACGTCAACTTAATCTCTTGAGCCTTGTATTTACATACGAGTAATGGGGTTTAGGCATCAGATGATGGTAAAAAGTAAGAATCTTTAGGTCATTTCTGCATGCATGAGAAAACCCTTAGTGCTAGTCCATAGGAGGGATTTCCCACCCACAACAGTACCTCAAACAAGTTTCATATCACTCATGATATTCCTCAACCAACTACCATAAAACATGTGTCATTGTATCCAAGAGATGTACCAACAATGTATCTCAATAAGTAGACCTCAATCAACATGCACCATAGATCCAATGATGTGCCTCAAGACATATACCAAGGCCCTAAAATAAATTCCTCAAGAATGTTTCTCAACATCACCAAGATACAACCTCAACCTTCAAGTATGCACCATAACATCTAACCAAACCATAAACCAAACCAACCACTAATGCCTCTAATCAATGTACCATAACCTTTCCAAGGAGTAGCATCAACAAGACACACCTCTCAAGTGTATACCATATCATAACCAAACAAGTAACCTTTAAAGAATACCTGTAACCTATAGATGACCTGAAACACTAGACACATACATGTAGCATGTTTACTAACCTTAGCAAGTACCATCATTCTTTCTCAATTATGCACGTGCCTCACTAGACAGACAGTAGCTGACCCATGAGGATGCCTCTGTTGATAGATATAGGACAAAATGTGAGGGCCTCGCTTTACTAATATGGGATGACCCACGAGGATGACCCAAATTAGTATTTCCTCATATTTTCTTGCAATCTTTTGCAATCCCAAAAATATCGCACTTCTCTTGCTTTGCTACCTCATAATTCTTCATCACAAACTAGCCAAAAGATCATAATACTAGACCATAAATTTCACAAAATAGATATTCAATGTAAGTGTGTGAGTATACTTCTGAATGACTCCTTGAGGGGTATTTATACCTTTCTAGGTAACCTATTCCCTTAAACTTACATCTTATAAATATTTCTTGTTGCAACCACTTTTCCCTTTCATTCATTGACTTGTAACCAACTAGGGATTCTTGACCATTCTTCAGGGCTTCCAACTTCACAAGGCCATATCTCCCTAACCATGAGGAACCATGTGGTGTACCACATATCACCACAAATAGCAGGACGTGTACTATCCATCTATGATAGTCTTACCTACAATTACATTGTTCTTCATGTCATTATTCCTCAACCAACTTCGGGTCCCATAACCATACCTCTGGAGCTACATGTAGATTACATCAAATTTGCCCAACTAACTCACCATCAATCTCAATCACAGATTTGTCCAACATAAATAGACCTTTACAAGGGTTTACATCAATCTATAAGGGTTGACATCAATCTTTAAGGGTTGACATCAATGAAAATCAACTGTCCAAACCAACTGTCCAACAATCTCCTCCTTTGCAATTGATGGAAACACCAACATTGATGCTCCAATGCTCATGTCCCCCCTATTACCATTGATCTTCATCAATGTTTCTCACTCTCCCTTTCTAAAATAAATGGAAAAGGATATCTCCCTTTGGGGATGCTACCTCTGTCTTCATGCATTTGTTCTTTCTCTCCTTCTTTGACTAAAGGTTAACTCCCCATGTCGAGATGTCTCCTCCTGACACTGTACTGTTTATATTCCTTTATCGATTTATCTCTATGATGATTTGAATTATCTGCAAGATGTTGTGTAGATCAATGTAGGGCTACCATTGAAATATTTCCTTTCCTCTCTTCCATATTTGCTTATTTTCCATTGGTACTTCCTCTTGAAATTCACTGACATATATGAAAAACATTCATTACTTGATTTATTTATTCATTTTCATGTTCACTTGACCATATTGTTCAACAATATCCTTATGATGATATAGATTTTTCTAAAAAAATATCTTTCATAGTTTTGTTGTGCATTTCGTTTCTTTTCTTTCCATGACTAATTGATTTCACTGATTCCAACCATAAATACATTGCTATGCATCTTCTCTAACCCATGCTCTCTATACTGGCTAAGCATATAAGGAATCCATCTATGTTCATATTCCACAAACTGTTAATAACCTTTCTACTCAACTGTCCACAATGTTGACCCATCAGTCACTATACTATACAACTAAAACTGATCATCTCATATCAAATGTTTTCATTGCAAATCAAACTCTACATGTATAGAACAACTTGTACTGAAGATATCTCTTCCTGAATACAATAATAAAAGTCTACCTATGTAACTACCAACTGACACCTGTGTGAATCAATTTGTACTTCTTCTATATGACTGCTCTAAATTTGTCTCTACAAATACTTCAATTCAGATTTCCCCTGTTTAAAATTCATATTCACCAAGAGTATCCAAGATGGATGGCTCAGAACAATTCCTTCTTGGATTCAGAGTAATATTCTTCTTTGTCTATGTGTAATACTCATTTTTTTCCTCTTTATGAATTCTATCATCATTCTGCGTTTTGACATCGTCTTCTTCATCCTCTGTCTGAATTCTGACACTTTCCTCTTTGCCTGTAAATTCATCATGATCTTGTGCTGCTGCAAATCCTGTAAGTATAATTCCTTGGACATGTTCTTCATTTACCTACTCTTCTTGTTTTTCACTTCTTTTCCAACACTTCTTGTATCTTTCATCAATTTTTTCTTTCATGCGAGGCTTTATCATGCTTCTACAATTTTGAGCTATGTTTCCATAGTTGTGGCACTTGTAACACTCAATATTATGTGGGACCACATAAGAATTTCTTGCCTAATCATTTCTTTCATAATCCCCGCAATCTACAACTTTATGTCCAAATTTAGTACAATTAAAATGATGACCATAAAATAAATTTACATACCTC
>JASDQU010109663.1:41657-68854 GCA_032191745.1 Picea mariana | reverse complement strand
GCCATTGGCCAGCCCACTTTGTCTCTGTCACCTACTCTTCTCACTACATTCAATGGTCATTCGTTTCGACCACATGGCATCATTCCCTCTTTACCCATGCAGCTAGGAGGGAAGACCGTGTGCGTCGAGGTAGAAGTAGTCGACGCATACCTCTACTACAATCTCTTGTTAGGTAGGAGTTGGAATTATGCTATGCAAGAAGTGGTTGCTATAGTTTTTCGGGTCTTGTTGTTTCTACATGAGGGCTGGATTATGACCATTGATCAATTGTCCTTCTCCAGACCCGACCCTTCACTGAGGGCATCCACGGTCCCGATGATTGATAATCCCCAACCAAGTGTCATCAACGTAGGAGTTGGTTTGTGCCCATCTTTGATGGGTACCTTCGATTACTCACCCCCTCAAGGCAATGTCAAGTTCATATTAGACCAACATAAGGTTGATATTTTCCAAGTTTCTTCATTTCGCATGACTTACCTCAACAATCCGTGGATACTTCCTTCCACATTGATCACGATGGAAGGGACAGAGCACCCTGGCATGTCCATGTCATTGTCCATAGCCGAATTAGCATACTCTTTAGTCCAACAAGCTTCGACCGACACAGATCCAACTCCTGCACAAGAGTTAGATCCGATTATAGAGCCTATTTGGGCTCAAGGCTCTCTCGCTGATACTGATTCATTAGACTTAGTATTGCCCTCCAACGAAGCAATAATTGAAGCAATGACTAGTCCAAAAAAACCCTGGGACGATCTCCATCACATATCATACTTCCTCCTAGAGTTAAGCAGAATCAAAATAGGAGATTTCACCTTGACTATGACTGGAGATAGGTTATGTGTTATTAATCCCTTATCTCCACATGATGTTTATGATGAGGGTAATATGGAAACTATCACTGAAACTATACCGATTAATATCTCCAGAACCCCTGGCGTCGTGGAGAATGTTTTCATCGGAGCTGACTATTCCCCCAAAGAGATTCAAATCTACACAGATCTATTTAAATAATTCCGTGATGTTTTTTCCTAGTCTTACGAGAGAATGCCATGAATCGATCCAAAAATAGTCGAACATGAAATCACAACTTATCCAGATGCCAAGCCTGTTTGGCAGAAGTTACGTCCAGTTAATCCCAGGAAAGAAACAACCATTAAGGTTGAAGTCAAGAAATTGCTAAAAGTTGGTTTTATCTATCCTATCCATTTGACCCAATGGGTGTCAAATCCTATGTCGGTCAATAAGAAATAGGGCACGATTCACGTATGTACGAACTTCCGTGATTTGAACAAGGCTTGTCCAAAAGATAATTTTCCGACACCATTCATCGACCAGATAATTGATGAATGTGCAGGTTGTGAGGCCTTTTCTTTCATGGATGGTTTTTTGGGATGTAATCAGATACAAATCAAACCCGAAGACCAACACAAAACTATATTCATTTGTCCATGGGGTACATTTGCCTATCGTAAGATGCCTTTTAGTCTCAAAACTACTAGAGCTACCTTCCAGCGGGCCATGTCTTTTTCTTTCCATGATCGAAAGCATATAGTCGAGGCCTATTTAGATGATTTAACATCTCGATCTCACAAGAGAATGGATCATCCCACACACCTCCGACTTATCTTTGAGCGATGTCGCTACTTCTGGATTCGCTTGAATCCAAACAAATGCAGCTTTTGCGTAACATCAAGATGTTTGTTAGGTTTCATAGTGTCAACAATAGGGATCATGGTCGATCCTATGAAGGTTGAGGTAATAGTTCAGTTTCCTCCCCCATGCATAATCCTTAAACTTCAGAGTCTTCAGGGTAAGGCGAAATTTTTGAGGCATTTCATCGCAAACTATGCCGAGATTACAAAGGGCTTTATGTGTTTGTTGAATAAGGACGTTCCTTTTCATTAGGATGATGAAACTCAACATTCTTTTGATGCATTGAAACACACCCTTACAACTACCCCTCTGCTTCAACCAACCAATTATAACAAAGAATTCCTATTATATTTGGCTGCGACAGAGTCAACCATCGGCATCGTCTTAGTTCAGGAGGATGATTTACTCTCAGAATATGTGATTTATTACTTGAATTGAGGCATGGTTGGATCGGAACTAAATTATTCTCATATCAAAAAAATTGCGTTGGCAGTAGTCCATGTTGTACAATGATTATGTCATTATGTTTTGTTTCGCAAGACCATCGTCATTGTCATTGTGAATTTGTTTCAATACATGTTGACATGACGGGTCATTGGTGAAAATATTAGTAGATGGATAGTTGTCCTTCAGGAATTTGACTTAGATTTCATTTCATCGAAATCCAAAATGTCACTGGTCTTCATAGAACTCATGTCGGAACTTCCGATCGAGTCAGGTGATGTTATTCCCGAAGAGTCACCTATCAAAAGAGATATGTTTTTGATCACATATTTGGATCCCTAGTATAGATATATGATTGTCTATCTCTAGACTTTGAAGTGCCCCACCTCTTCTTCTCATGATGAGCATTGTCGTATACGCCATCGGGCTAAGAATTATCTCATACTCAATGATATGTTGTATCGAAGAGGTGTAGATTTCATTCTGTGTTGATGCCTCACTCACGAAGAAGAAGTTATCGTTCTTAACGATTTCCATACTGGAGCATGTGGCGGTCATTTGTCTGGGTTGGCAACAACCCAAAATATTTTACGAGCAGGTTAGTTCTGGTTGACACTAATCAAGGATTGTATCAAATTGGTCAAGAAGTGCCACTCGTGTCAGATCTTCTCTCAAAAGATGAGGGCACATCCCACTCCCATGTTTCATTTCATCACAGTTGGTCCCTTCACCAAGTGGGGGATTGATTACACTACATGCAACCCTCCTTCAACAAGGGGGCACCATTATATCATTGTAGTCATAGAATACTTCACGAAGTGGGTCAAAGCTATGCCAACGTTTAAATATGATGGGGAGACCGCATCTCTCTTTTCATTTTACGAGATAATAGAAAAGTTCGATGTCCTGAGAAAGATTGTCACTGACCATGGTAATTACTTTCAGAACCAAATGATGACCGACTTAACATCAAATCTTGGATTGCGGAAAGAACGTTCATCACCCTACTACCCCCAAGCAAATGGTCAGGTGGAAGCTGTAAATAAATATCTTAAGACCATCCTACAACAAACGATCAACTCACCCAAGTCAAATTGGTATTTGATGTTATACTCAGCATTATGGGCTTACCGAACATCTGTTAAGACTGCAACCGATTTCTCACCTTTTCAACTCGTTTACGAGCTGGAACCAGTCTTGCCTATAGAATGTCAGATCCCATTCCTAAAATTGGCAGTACAGTTATTTCCAAACACTTCTCCACTTGAAGAATGGTTATTAAACCTTGAGTGGTTCAATGAGCAACGTCGTGATGCGGCCCTGGCCAACGAGGCTCACAAACAAAAAGTCAAGTGTCAGTATGATCGGTCTATGAAGGCGACCTTGTCTTGATCTATGACCAAGATAAGGACCTCCTGGGGGCAGGAAAATTGAAACCCATGTGGTTCGGACCTTTCATCATAAATGAGGCTCTAAAAAAGGGCGCTTATCGTCTGGTTGACTTTGAGGTAAATTCTTTGGTGGAGCCTAGGAATGGGCTCTACCTCAAGAAGTATTACTCATAGGTAGGTCACCTTGGGTAACTTTTTGTAACATATGTATAGTCTTTGTACTATTACTTTCTGGTTTCTTTTAGTATTATGGACGTGTCATTTTTGATGTTATCTTTTGTCACTGTGGTAGATGTCAAGTGAATTAGAGGTGTTCATTGGGTATGCAGACTATGCTATCCGACACACTCGAAGGTTTGCCTCCGTAGCTTAGGTAATTTTTACACCTCGAGGCCAGTTATTATCTTCTGGAGGTATATGCTTAGGAGACACCACAAACAATTTTGTCGAGTACAGTGGAGTTATTGAGTTGCTTCGTGACACCCTGTCATTTGGTATCTCTCATCTTAGGGTCTATTTAGATGCTCAGCTAGTTGTGTCTCAGTTAAATAGAGTCTACTGTGTTCATGATCTGACTTTACACCGATGAATCCTTAGGGTACGTCTCTTAGAATGAAGCTTTGATTACATTACATATTTTCATGTTCCTAGGAGATTAAACCAACTTACAGATACTCTAGCTAATCAAATTTTAGACTGGCATCTCGTACACATATAAAAAGACATACACATAAACATGTAAATACATTTTTAAAGGAAAATATGATCTTTAAGACACAAAAAGACATAAAAATCCATATATAATATCATAATCATCAGAGTACATAGGTGGAAGCAAGCACCTCAAAAAATATAATCAGTAATGATTCATGGGGTTTATGCCCTCAAAAACTATATACAGGTGGAGCTGTCAAAGTCTAAACTAACTAATTTCAGGGCCTATGGGCCCTGTTGTAATAATCAACAGCATTTTCCAAACGTCGAAACAGTCGGACCCACTTTCATGGTTCCCCCACTACATGAGGCTACATGGATGGTGGCAGATCTTCAATCTTTTCCATAGGGATGGTGCGAGTGAGCGAGGTAAAATTTCGCTCAACTTGTCTAAAAACCCTCTCAGCCTCACCAACTGGAATCACTATTGCTGTTGCTGGTCCCCCTGTGGTGGTAGGTGCGACCCCTGGCTGAGGATGACACATATTCCTCACATAATCTGTAGGTTGTGAGGGTCCCACATCTGCACACAATAGACACGTATCTGTCAAATACTCTGGTATAAAAAAATGATATATAAAAAAACAACATAAAAATCATATATGTTTCAAAAAAAAATAATGCAAACTTAACCATCACGCCTCGCTCCTTGCCTGGAGGTATAAGGATCTTTGGATCTATTGAGAAATCAATCCTAGCATAAGGATAATCCTCTATGGCTGGGATCTTCCATGACAACCAAGCAAAGAAGTCATCATCAAAGGACTCATTGGTCTTTCCACCACCCTTTCGTGGCAACAACAATGCCCATCTGCAAACTATAGGAAGAGAGCCCTGATGTCCTAGCAAACCACTTGAGGACTGAAACTAGGAATGCTTTCAAAGAAGAAAGAGCATAGAATCATCCCAAACCTGAAGTTCCTTTGCATCCGCAACCGACAATCTATCAACTGCCTCTTCATACAATCCAGCAGTGTAGTGCTACAATCAAATATTTGTGCATTTAAGCACTAGACTGCACAGTTCATCTATGCACGAGATGGCTCATGTAGAGTCACAGAACCAGTCATCTGTCCAATATGCAACACAATCGTCGGTAGTGATAAATCAGTGATCTTTCTTATTGGCACCCATGAGATCGATTGGTTTATACCCACCTCACAATGAAGTCCTATCAGTTCTGATATATTGTGAGGCACAGCAGGAAATGTCCAAAAATTGACTAGGTCCCCTCTCCTGGAGAGGCCAGTCAAAAAGTATATATCCTCTGTAGTAGGCACCAATGAGTGCCCCTCTAGCATAAAATCTTCTGCATCAAGGTTCCAGTATTCAACCAAAGCATTTAGTATCCTAGGTTGTTCTCTCATGAAAGGACACAGAAAGAACTTGAGCAAGACACATTACATTAACACCGCCACAGCGCTAGGGTCTTCCCAAACTAGTGCGCTAATATCTTCATGCTCTCGTTCTCTTCATTTCACATACATCCTGCACATGGGAAAATTTTTAGAGGGTTAGGCCTTGATTTTTGAACTTTTTTTTCACTCATTGGAGGGTCCATGCGGGCTGTTGTGATGACAGTCATGTGTACACGCACTCTGACATCAGACAGAGCAAGTGTACATGCGATCTGTCATAAGACAACCCGCGTGGACCTAGGGCCGACCTTTTAAAGGTCGACGCACCCCCAAGAAACCAAATTAAATGCATAAATAAACAATTAAAAGGAAAAAGGAGGTATTTTATAATTACTTTGTCCAGATGGATGGTCGTTTCATCCACTGTAGCTCCTGGAATCACCACTTTTACCAAAGGGGGTTTTTGTGCCAGAGTCAATTTCCAAATCAGCAATGGTGATAATGAGTTTCCAGCTTCTATTTATAGACTTTTTAGCCCTTTTTTGTCACTTTTTTGGCCCCCTTTATCATTTTCTCTAAATTGAAAACCATTTAGAGTGATTCAGGAGTTTCTATGGAAAGTTACGTTCAGGTATCAAGACATTTTTTGGAGTTTTGGTTCACTTTTGACGGTCCGTGGGAAAAACCTCAGATGGTCAACTTGAGCATATAGGTTAGGTTTCCACCCCTAATTTTGTATCTCGTTGTCTTTATCCCTTTGCCACAGGATTGATCCCATCAGGTTGCGACACAAAACCATCATTGTTTCTTTAGAAGTGTCACAATTTGGTGGTAGAGCTTACTAGAACATGGATGCCCTAGGTATATCCTAGTTGCATTATGGTGTCCATGCTGTCACTAATGACTGTAGGCTCGGGATTCCTTTTAGTTTTTCCTAATTACACATTTAAGCCTCATTTGCGTGACTCTTGACCTCACCCACGGGACTCCCAAAACATAACGGGTCTTCTTTTAAGCCCTTTTCAGACCCTCTAGACATGAAAAGATTGTCGAGCGATCTTGTGGCCTTTCACACTCGTTAAACTAAAATTTGAATTCACGTCTATGTGGCGGTAGTTTACCCATTTTTCGGTCTGGATGGTCAAATTTACGAACAAAGGTATACTCTAGAGGCCTCGAATCTCTGGAAGAGTACCCTCAGGTATAATTTTAACCCTTTTTCGGGCCTGAGTGACTAAATTTATGAAAAAGGAACCCCCACGGAGTCCATAGTTAAGCTCTTTTCAGACTCCCTAAAATTGAAAAGATCGTCGAGTGACCTTATTCTTTTACGCTCGTTAAAATGGTCCAAAAGAACATTCCTAATGGAGTCCATAGTTAAGATTTTTTTAGACTCCTTAAAAATGAAAAAATTGCCGAGTGATCTTGTCTTTATCACACTCGTTGTCTTTATCACACTCGTTAAAATGGTTTTGAATAGACATCTTGTCAGTGCTAGTTTACCCCTTTTAGAACCAACTAGACTAACTTCAAAAAAGGTACCCCATTGGAGTCTCCTTTTATGTTTTTTTAGACTCTCTAAATATGAAAAACCATCGATCTTACCTTCTCTGGGCTCGTTAAACTTACATTGAAGGACATTACCATTGTTTGTTTTGTTAACCATGTTTTCATACTTGTGTCTTTGGTCTAATGTTGGATCCATGTTTTCTCAACTGAACCATCTGAAGCATGCCTTATACGCAAGTCCTGTAGCACTTTGCCTCTGCGTCTTGACACCTTTGGCCCTAGGAGGGATTTTTCTCGAGTGTCCTTTCTTTGAACATCAGTCTTGTCCTTGCACCTTGAAATTGTATGTTTGCGACACTCATCCCTACTTTGTAACGTAACATTCTTTTATTCTTTTTCCAAAATTATTGAAAAATACAAAAAAAAATCAAATATACCCCAAAAAGAGGAAGGGAAAAGTATTTTCTTTGTATTCGCAAGACAATGAATCTCCTTTGGATAAAGCACATCCTTCCATTTGTTCGTCAAACCCTGGGATTTAATATGACCTTAGGAAGCTGTTCCCGCTACATTGAGCTATGTCCTCCTCTGTTTGGTTATTCTTCCAAACACATGGAGAGTTTGTGTTGCCTCTTGCCTCGTAAACTTATGTTAATGCCATGTTGCATGAGTCTCATCTTTTTTCGTGATATTATCCAAGGGAATTTTTCTAAGCCTTAGTCATCCCCTCTACAGTTTGTCTGTTTCCCTCATGCACGACCATCCTCAAAGTCCAATCAAGCCTTTGTTCAAAATCAATGAAGCCTTCAGTCTAATCATCAAGATTCTCTAGTCCATGACCGACGATCCGTCGAAGACCTCTGGGTAGTGAAGTCGTACATTCATATTACACTCCTACCTGAGTTTTTAAGATTTTGAATTTGTTGCTTGAGCTCTGAAGACCTCATCTCCAGCCATCAGGCCTTATCATCTTTTAGAAGATGGATACTCTACATGTATATCTTTTTGATTTCAAGATGTAGCTCCATTGTGTATTGATCATAGCTACACTTTATATAGTTATATGACATGGATCTACAGTGAATTTGATTGGTAACCATGATTTTATTTTATCCTGAGCATGGGTATGCCCGCTTTAGTGAGACAATTATTATTTTGCAGAAGACACCTCCCGATTTCTGGTCCCTAGGCTCACTTGTTCAAAACATCGGTGAAGATTGTTAATGTATTTCAACCATCAGATGATCTTATGACCTCACACATTAGGGGGCATATTTTATAACCCTAATTTTTACCAGACATGCTTACCTGACATCATGCCATCTCAGATTATTTCTTTGCCAAAATGTTGCTGAACAACTCTTCTTAAAAACCCCTTCTATAAAAACCCACGCACCCTACTCCATTACTGCATGCGTGTACATGCTAGCTGACCCAAGACAACCCGCGTGTACCTACAAAAGCACGGAAAAAGGAATGTTGTTGATGGAACACATAGCTTTGGGTAATTTAAGTAAACCTTTCGGCCATGCATGACCGGTCACTCGACCAAATGCCTAGCTTCTTCTAGCCTATAAAAGAAGGGTTAGGTGTCCCATTTGAAAGGAGGAGAATCATATTAAAGAAACTATAGCCGATTAAGCATTCCCTTTGTTCCAACCTTTAGCAATCCTTGTGCAAAGAGAAGTATAGAGCAAAGTAGTTGGAAGAGAGTGGAAAAAGAGCCCAGGACCAGGATCGAGGAGTAGTAGTCGACTTTATCATTTTAAGTTATCATTGTGAAGTTAATAAAATAATTTATTTTCCCGTCCCGCCATATGAGATTGTCATTATTGGAATATTGATTGTATGATTGATTAAATCTCTAACCCATTAGTTCATATATCAAATGCATGTGGAGTTCATTGTTTGTCTTTAGTGAATGCAGGTCAACATTGGGAGGAGAGTTGCAGTCAAAGAATGACCAAGCTCAAAAAGGGATTGACATCAAACATGAAAAATAAGGTACGTCAACTTAATCTCTTGAGCCTTGTATTTACATATGAGTAATGGGGTTTAGGCATCAGATGATGGTAAAAAGTAAGAATCTTTAGGTCATTTCTGCATGCATGAAAAAACCCTTAGTGCTAGTCCGTAGGAGGGATTTCCCACCCACAATAGTACCTCAAACAAGTTTCATATCACTCATGATATTCCTCAACCAACTACCTTAAACCATGTGTCATTGTATCCAAGAGATGTACCAACAATGTATCTCAATAAGTAGACCTCAATCAACATGCACCATAGATCCAATGATGTGCCTCAAGACATATACCAAGGCCCTAAAATAAATTCCTCAAGAATGTTTCTCAACATCACCAAGATACAACCTCAACCTTCAAGTATGCACCATAACATGTAACCAAACCAGAAACCAAACCAACCACTAATGCCTCTAATCAATGTACCATAACCTTTCCAAGGAGTAGCATCAACAAGACACACCTCTCAAGTGTATACCATATCATAACCAAACAATTAACCTTTAAAGAATACCTGTAACCTGTAGCTGACCTGAAACACTAGACACATACATGTAGCATGTTTACTAACCTTAGCAAGTACCATCATTCTTTCTCAATTATGCACATGCCTCACTAGACAGACACTAGCTGACCCATGAGGATGCCTATGTTGATAGATGTAGGACAAAATGTGAGGGCCTCGCTATACTAATATGGGATGACCCACGAGGATGACCCAAATTAGTATTTCCTCAGATTTTCTTGCAATCTTTTGCAATCCCAAAAATATCGCACTTCTCTTGCTTCGCTACCTCATAATTCTTCGTCACAAACTAGCCAAAAGATCATAATACTAGACCATAAATTTCACAAAACAGATATTCAATGTAAGTGTGTGAGTATACTTCTGAATGACTCCTTGAGGGGTATTTATACCTTTTCTAGGTAAACTCTTCCCTTAAACTTACAACTTATAAATATTTCTTGTTGCAACCACTTTTCCCTTTCATTCATTGACTTGTAACCAACTAGGGATTCTTGACCATTCTTCAGGGCTTCCAACTTCACAAGGCCATATCTCCCTAACCATGAGGAACCATGTGGTGTACCACATATCACCACAAATAGCAGGATGTGTACTATCCATCTATGATAGTCTTACCTACAATTACATTGTTCTTCATGTCATTATTCCTCAACCAACTTCGAGTCCCATAACCATACCTCTGGAGCTACATGTAGATTACATCAAATTTTCCCAACTAACTCACCATCAATCTCAATCATACATTTGTCCAACATAAATGGACCTTTACAAGGGTTTACATCAATCTATAAGGGTTGACATCAATCTTTAAGGGTTGACATCAATGAAAATCAACTGTCCAAACCAACTGTCCAACAATCTCCTCCTTTGGAATTGATGGAAACACCAACATTGATGCTCCAATGCTCATGTTCCCCCTATTACCATTGATCCTCATCAATGTTTCTCACTCTCCCTTTCTGAAATAAATGGAAAAGGATATCTCCCTTTGGGGATGCTACCCCTGTCTTCATGCATTTGTTCTTTCTCTCCTTCTTTGACTAAAGGTTAACTCCCCATGTCGAGATGTCTCCTCCTGACACTGTACTATTTATATTCCTTTATCAATTTATCTCTATGATGATTTGAATTCTCTGCAACATGTTGTGTAGATCAATGTAGGGCTACCATTGAAATATTTCCTTTCCTCTCTTCCATATTTGCTTATTTTCCATTGGTACTTCCTCTTGAAATTCACTGACATATATAAAAAACATTCATTACTTGATTTATTTATTCATTTTCATTTTCACTTGACCATATTGTTCAACAATATCCTTATGATGATATAGATTTTGCTAAAAAAATATCTTTCACAGTTTTTTTGTGCATTTCGTTTCTTTTCTTTCCATGACCAACTAATTTCACTGATTCCAACCATAAATACATTGCTATGCATCTTCTCTAACCCATGCTCTCTATACTGGCTAAGCATATAAGGAATCCATCTCTGTTCATATTCCACAAACTGTTAATAACCCTACTACTCAACTGTCCACAATGTTGACCCATCAGTCACTATACTATACAGCTAAAACTGATCATCTCATATCAAATGTTTCCATTGCAAATCAAACTCTACATGTATAGAACAACTTGTACTGAAGATATCTCTTCCTGAATACAATAATAAAATTCTACCTATGTAACTACCAACTGACACCTGTGTGAATCAATTTGTACTTCTTCTATATGACTGCTCTAAATCTGTCTCTGCAAATACTTCAATTCAGATTTCCCCTGTTTAAAATTCATATTCACCTAGAGTATCCAAGATGGATGGCTCAGAACAATTCCTTCTCGGATTCAGAGTAATATTTTTCTTTGTCTATGGATAAATACTCCTTTTTTTCCTCTTTATGAATTCTATCATCATCCTGCGTTTTGACATCTTCTTCTTCATCCTCTGTCTGAATTCTGACACTTTCCTCTTTGCCTGTAAATTCATCATGATCTTGTGTTGTTGCAAATCCTGTAAGTATAATTCCTTGGACATGTTCTTCATTTACCTACTCTTGTTTTTTTTCACTTCTTTTCCAAGACTTCTTGTATCTTTCATCAATATTTTCTTTCATGGGAGGCTTTATCATGCTTCTACAATTTTGAGCTATGTTTCCATAGTTGTGGCACTTGTAACACTCAATATTATGTGGGACAACATAATAATTTCTTGCCTAATCATTTCTTTCATAATCCCCACAATCTACAACTTTATGTCCAAATTTAGTACAATTAAAATAATGACCATAAAATAAATTTACATACCTCTGAGTGAATGATCTTCTTTGGGGTGTAGTCCTTTTGTAATTCATCCTTGGTTGATCAGTACATTTTCTTTCACAATGATTGAAGATTATTTGTTGCCTGAATGTAGAAGGTATTTTGTATTCATTCCTTTCTGATTCTTGTTGACCATGATTCCTTCCTTTGAGAACTTTTGCATAACTCCTTTGTTATGTTGATTTCCTCACGGAGATTGAACCTTCCTCCAAATGAACATTCTTGTGTCCTTGTCTAGATTTTTCACTGTATGGAATTTGATTGTGGAGAATGTTTTATAACACTTGAGATATTTTCAAGTTATTGTTGAGCTTGTTGACTTCAACTCTCAATGTCATGATTTCCTCTTCGCATTTCTCACACTTATTTTCTTTCTTCATCATATGGATTTGCATTACTTCTTCCTTTATTTTTCTTTCTTCAAGTGGATGTTTTCTTCTTTGAATGATTTTTTTCTTCATTTCTTTATTTATCTCAGTTAAAAAACTTATTGATTCTACCTCAAGATCCACTTCATCATTTTTCTTATTTTTCGTAGTCATAAAGAGTACTTTCTCTGAGTCACTATCGCTTTCATCATCTTCATCGAATGGGGAACTATCTTCTCTTGAGTATATATTTTTATTGAAGACTTTCCTTTTATCTTTCATGTTTCCCTTTTGTAATTTATTTTCTTGCTTGAGAGCTTCCTCTTCATCACTATATTACTTCTTATCATAAGAACACTTATTTTCAAAATGACCAATTTTACCATAATTAAAACATTTTAAGGAAAGCATACCTTTGTACTTGTTGGTTCCTCTCTTCAACTTCCTTACGAAGTTGGCTATTTCCTCATCCTCATCTGAAACATCGCTACAACATCAATTTGGCTTTGACTAATGTTTTTTCTTCTTCTTTTTATTTTTAGATGCTTTAAAAGTTTCTTCTTTTGTGGATGGATTTTCTTGTACTATCCTCATTTCATAAGTTGTAAATATTCAATGTATCTAATCCACGATTATCGTACCCATGTATGGTCTTTCTTCCAGGGTTGAAACCTTTGGATAAAATCTCATTGGTAGACACCTTAGTACCTTTTGAACAATGATTGATTCTTTCATTTCTTCTACCAAAACATTAATAACATTCACTATTTCATCAAATCATAGAAAGTAGTCTCCAATGTATTCCTCTTCTTTCATCTTCAATTTTTCAAATTGACCTCTGTAAGTTTGAAGCTTGGCTCCTTTAACTTTGGCATCCCCTTCATAAACATTTTGAATTTTGTCACATATCTCCTTTGTAGAATCACAGTGCATTACCTTGACATATATTGAATCAACCAAACCATTTCAGATGACATTTTTATCCCTCAATGTTTTTTGACTGACTTTCTTTCCATCATTATATGTTGGAGGAGTGGGGGGATCTTTGTATCCCTCTACTACTAATTGCTAAACATCAAATCCCTATCCTTTTACATATGTTTTCATCCTTCTACTCCATAGTTCATATTTCTTTCCATCAAACTGTGGCATTCCATTCTTATACATACTATTTCTCTCCATGATCTTCCTTCTAGTGGTTAAACTATTTCCTAGAGGAACTTGCTTTGATACCAATTGTTGGAGTAATAAGAGGGGAGGCGAATTAGTATGATCACTTTATACCACTTTTAACAAAAATATATATTATTTCACTTTATCAACAATGTTCAACAATTTATCATCAATGTATCATCTATGATTGCATTCAATATATATATATCATAATCATGTAATCATAAGCAACATCACATCAAATAACATCAAGAACACAATACACCACTATTTAAATGGAAACCCAAATGGGAGAAAACCAAAAAATGGTTTCTTACATATATCAATAATGCATTCATAGGAAGCATCAACTTCCCAATTCTCTGGGTGTATCTAGAAGGAGAATAAAAATTTGTAGGCTCCAACCTGAAGGAAGCTACAACTACTTGAATTCTCTGGATCCAACAATAAGGAGGCTACAACCCCCTAGGTTCTCCAGTTCCAACCGCAAGGTGGCTACAACCACCTAGTTCTCAGGATCCAAGGTAAAGAAAGATCCAACTCCCTTATTCTCCAGCACCAACCGAAAGGAGGCTACAACCCCCTTTCCTTGCACCATTCAACAACCCTAAAATATAAGTGTATACCAACTATCACTACAACAATCACTGCCACTATCACTATCATTGTCATTGCCATTATCACTGTCACTGCCACTGTCATTTCCACTTTCAATKTCATTTCCACTGTCAACAACCTATAACCTATCAACCTATCACTATATCCAACTTAACATTGTTAACTGATCACTATCACAACAAACTTTCCAACCAATCACTTTCTCATCCACAAAACAAGATCCAATCTCATATGCATGAAAATAATGCCAATGTCTCCAAGAGAATATCTCAAACCATATTCTCAACATCACCAGCACATGCCTCTACCAAGCATGTACAAATGTGATGCAGGAGCATTGCCATCAGCATTAAACAAGCCAGGTGCAGGAAACATCATCACTCAGTGCGAAGATTTCAAATTGTTTTTGAATCCCAGGGAGGGTGCGTCATTTTGTTTTGAAAGTATTGTAATTTAAAGATTTTAAATGTTTTGAGGCTTGAGCAATAACATAAGGCCACCAAGGATTGTAATCATTTTAAATATCAGATAAAATTGTACAGATATTGAGTATCAACTCATATTTGATTGTAATTTTCATTTAATGAACAATACTTAGTAGATGAATGTAATAACTATGATAGGATAATGCTAAGGTAGTCTAGAGGGAAGACTCGAGAAGCCCCTCATTGTATAAATATATGTATGATATGCCCAAATAACGTTTTTTTTGAATATTATTGTTATTGATGTTGAGAGAGCTATTAAATCTTGTGAAGAGTTGTAGAGAGCTACATTTGTCCATGTACACATTTTACTGAATGAATACAAACATAGAGGTTTGAATCCAAATATATGGTGTTGTGTTCTTAAGAATTATGTGAGTACATGTGATGTTTCTTTATGTTCTCCATGTTTTATCTTTTTATGTATTTTTCATGCATGAATATGTTTTTCATGGTTAAGTGTGGAAACCTTTGATGTTGTTGTAGGTTTCCTTTTCTTTCTCTTCTGATATCCCTAGTGCAAGGAGAGAATAGAGCCTACAAATAATGTGAAGGCCGAGTCAAGATAGACTCGGACGCTTAAGAGAGATAGCATGAATTTATAGTGGAAGTGAAGGAGTGCACAATTGTTTAGTAGACGTGCAGAAAGTGCAAATTTGCTCAGAGGAGAGAAAATAGTGGAGAAGACCCATGCAAGGAGTGAATTGGGCTAGTATTTTCTTTAAGTGTTGAAGAATTTTTAGAGGGGATGAATGCATGGAGTGCGTAAGGGAGACTTTTTTTAAATCTATTAGTCTATAACTTCTCAGAAGTTCAAAGGCCTCAAGGAGTGCATGAGGAGATTATCTTCAACAATGTCTAAGTATGAAATTTATCAGAAATTTTAGGAACTCAAGGAGTGCATAGGATGAGTTGTTCTTAGAATCCTTATCTCAGAGGGAAATTGTCTAGTGGAGGAGTTACAAGGAGGCAAGGTGTGCTCGCAAGGCCTTTAATAACTTGGAGGAAGAAGCTTAGGAGAGGTAGTGATCATAAGAATCGAGGGGAGAAAACTTAGAGAGATTCGAAGTCTGAATGTTTGAGAGTTTAGGAGGAGCACAAAAATGGAAGACATAGACACCATATATATTTGGAACTTAAGATCAAGAGGGAATGTGACAGGGATCCTTTGAAGGAAATATTTTGAAGACTCGATGGTGGATATATACTACAATATCACCAGAGAGTTGACAGTCGTCAAATGTGGGAAAGTTGCATGGGGGATAAACCTTAAGAATCCTTCGACACTTAGTGCATTTCGAGGTTTATATGTGCATAAGAAGTCGGGACCACCGAAGTCTCAAAGGGTGGATTTGATATTACTCTTATGATTCCTAATGACATGTGTCAATAGATCATGTACTCTGGTGGACCAATACTCTGGAGGAAGCCAAGAGTGGAGAAATCCTGAAGTCCTGAAGCCCCAGAGTTCATATGGGTCTTCTATCTCCAGGGATACGTGTCGACATATTAGAATATTTGAAATACCATGGGTCGAGGAGAATAGAAAAGAGTAAAGTTCAATCTCCCTAGAGTCTCAAAGTCTGGAGAAGATCCAAACCGTTGGTTTAAACAAGGGACATGTTGAAACATATCCAGAGGTATGAAGAATACATACTCCAGAGGGGAAAATTCAAGGGTCACCAAGAGCGAGGACTATCAAAGTATTGAGGGTTCGAACCAATCATGGCCATCTATCCGCAAGGGACACATGTCACCCGATCATGTACTCCATAGAAATAGGACTTCAGGGAATTAAGAGTGAAATTTTGTTAGTCTCGGACCTCTGAAGTCCTGAAGGTCCAGAATGAATCATAGTCATCAAATTGAAGGGACAGATGGAGTTAGATCAAGCCCGTCACGAGTCGAGGTTATTCGAGATAATAGACTGAAGGAACAAGAAATCCTGAAGATCGGAGTCCCGAAGTTCACCATGACTGTCGATTATGAAGACATGTGTCATCAAACCAAGGGGTTTAGAATATAGAAGGTCTATACGATTTGTAGAGCATGAAAGCACCAAAGCACTTTGAGGCCTAAAGGTTGGAGTAAGCCTCAACCATCGAACTACAAAGGGACAAATAGAGGGCGAAGATCAATTCCATTAGTTTGGCACTCTGGGAAGGGTATATTTTTTGGAGCAATAAAGACCCACTGAAGAAATACTACCGAAGCTTTGTCAGTCGTAGATATTGTCATATATATAGAATTGTCGATCCCACAAGAAGTTCGACAGTCTATGAGTTAGTCGGTTTCGAAGGCACGAATTTCTACTCTGTAGATGACTCTCGAAGTGTAGAAGCTCTGAAGTCTGAATTTGGATGGATAAAAAGGGATACGCCCACAGTTTTGAGACCAAAGTCACATGGACCTAACCCCTGACCAACAGAATCTCTCCAAAAGGTATTTTCAGCCCGAATTTGAAGGAAAAGGCCCATGGAAACTGAATTTGAAGGTTCAGTCGAACCTGTGACATGATCCAACTCCCAAAATTGGAAGATCCTTAGACTGGGAGGTTCGTGGACCCTAGGTGAGGGTGGGGGTCTACATCAAGTGGTATAAAATCATAATTAATATTTGTAGAGCAAGAGATATCTTGGAACAATGTCGCCAAGAAGACACAGGGACATACCTGTACTAAACCCAACCATGGAAGAGGAAATTAGGAAACTCTGTGCAAGTTTAGATGCCATGGAGATAGCACAGAGAAGAGCACTTGATGATGGTGACATCAACGACACTTAGAGTGAAGAAATGGAAGTTGAAGGAGATGCAGAAGGAGACGCTGCAGAGGAACGCTTGTTGAAAATTGTTGCAAAAATGGGAGCCAGAGAAAAAATGGAAATCCCAATGTATGAAGGCAACTTAGATGTTGAGGAACTATTGGATTGGATAATATCCTTAGACAATTACTTCGATTCTGAGGATACCGAATATGAAAAGAAGGTGAATCATTTTTTTACCAGACTAAAGGGACATGCAACACTATGGTGGGATGAATTGCAAGCTACTAGAAGGAGCAAAGGTAAGAAAAAGATCAAAAAATTGGTTAATATGGTAGGAAAATTGAAGGCTAAGTTCATACCCAAGGACTATCAGATAAATATGTTCAAGAGATTAAAGAACCTGAGATAGAAGGCTTTGGCAGTGAAAGAATAGACTGAGGAATTTTACAGATTGAACATCAGAGTAGGACATCATGAGAGCGATGAGGGAATGGTTGTCAGGGATATTAATGGCCTAAGATATGAAATCCAAGAGGAAATGAGTATGATTACAATGAGAATGGTCGAATATACTTACTAGTCAACACTAAAAGAATAGGAGAAGCTGGCCAGGAAACAAATACAGTGAAATAGAGGAAACATTCCAAGCAAAGGCAAGGGAACTGTCCGAGAGAAGTACCATAAATCCAAATATTAAGCAGGAAAGTCTCAAAGTCATACATAAAGAGGAGGAAGTTCAAGAGGTGGACAGCATGGTGGAAGAAACTCATTTTCATGAGGAAGAGGAAGAGGCAGAGGAGGAGAAGTAAAGTTTTATGCCTGTGGAAAGACAAGATATATGTATTGGGAATGTCCCGAGAGAAAGAATAAAGGAGGTGGAGAAGCTCACATTTCGAAAGATCAAAGGAGGAATGTTGAGGCATAAGCAATAGAATATGGGAAGTCCCTCATGATGAGGAAAATTCTATTGAAACCAGAGAAGGAGGAAGAAAAAATCATCCATAGGAACAATCTGTTCAGAAATGCTTGCAAGACCAAAGACAAGGTATGCAAGGTGATCATAGAAAGTGGGAGCACTGATAATTTGGTATCGACATAAATGGTGGAAAAGATGGAGTTGGAGACAACTGCGCATCCGAACCCATGCAAGGTATCGTGGTTGCATAAAGGACACCAAGTCATGGTGAGTCGTCAATGTAATGTTGAATTTAAGATAGGAGGTTATAAAGATATGATTATGTGTGATGTAATACCCATGGACGTTTTTCATGTTCTGTTGTGGACACCATGCCAGTATGATAGAAAAATCATAAATGATGGGAAAACAATACTTACACCCTTGAGAAGATGGTTGTACAAACATGTTACTGTCAATAGAGAATAAGAAAGAGGAGGAAGTTCAAGAGGTGGACAGCATGGTGGAAGAAACTCATTTTCATGAGGAAGAGGAAGAGGCAGAGGAGGAGAAGTAAAGTTTTATGCCTGTGGAAAGACAAGATATATGTATTGGGAATGTCCCGAGAGAAAGAATAAAGGAGGTGGAGAAGCTCACATTTCGAAAGATCAAAGGAGGAATGTTGAGGCATAAGCAATAGAATATGGGAAGTCCCTCATGATGAGGAAAATTCTATTGAAACCAGAGAAGGAGGAAGAAAAAATCATCCATAGGAACAATCTGTTCAGAAATGCTTGCAAGACCAAAGACAAGGTATGCAAGGTGATCATAGAAAGTGGGAGCACTGATAATTTGGTATCGACATAAATGGTGGAAAAGATGGAGTTGGAGACAACTGCGCATCCGAACCCATGCAAGGTATCGTGGTTGCATAAAGGACACCAAGTCATGGTGAGTCGTCAATGTAATGTTGAATTTAAGATAGGAGGTTATAAAGATATGATTATGTGTGATGTAATACCCATGGACGTTTTTCATGTTCTGTTGTGGACACCATGCCAGTATGATAGAAAAATCATAAATGATGGGAAAACAATACTTACACCCTTGAGAAGATGGTTGTACAAACATGTTACTGTCAATAGAGAATAAGAAAGTAAAGGAGGAAGTCATACCAAGCATACTTCTCATGAGTGGGAAGGAACTCTTGAATGAAGTCAATAAGGAATAGGAGATGCAGTTTGTTGTGGTTAGAAATCCCAGAGTCATCATTACAATTAATTATGTGGATGATCTATCTGTAGAGATTTTGGAACTGTTGGATAATTTTGTTGATATTATGGTGGATGAATTGTCTCGTTCTTTGCCACCCATTAGGAGTATCAATCATCACGTTGGCCATATTACAAGAGAAAGTTTTCCAAACAAATAAGCATATAGGTCGACACCTCAAGAAAATGAAGAGGTCAATAATCAATTCCAAGATTTGTTGGACAAGGGTTTGGTCAGAGAAAGTTTGAGTCCATGTGCAGTACCAACTGTGTTGAGTCCAAAGAAGGATGGAGGTTAGAGAATGTGCACATATTCTAGAGCCATCAACAATATTACCATCATGTATAGATTTCCTTTACCCAGAATGGAGGATTTAATGGATTTCTTGAGTGGAGAAAATTATTTTTCCAAAGTATAATTGAAAAGTGGCTATCATCAGATAAGAATGAGAAAAGGAGATGAATGGAAGAAAGCATTCAATACAAATAAAAGTTTGTATGAATGGTGTGTTATGCAATTTTTATTAACAAATTCCCAAAGCACAATTATGATATTAATGAATGAAGTACTAAAGGATTTCATAGGTAAATTTGTTATTGTATATTTGGAGGATATCCTAGTCTTCAGTAAAACTGAAGAAGAGAACTTAAGGCACTTGACATTAGTAATGAGGAGGTTTCAATAGGAGAAGCTATGGATAAATCTTAAGAAGTGTTCTTTCATGAAGACATAACTCAAATACTTAGTTTTTGTAATATCTTAAAATGAGTTGAAGATGGATCCAGATAAGGTAAGGGAAATCAAATAATGGCCTTCTCCGAGAAGCATATTTGAGGTGAGAAGATTCCATGGATTAGCAATTTTTTACAAGAAATTCATCAAGAATTTCAGTAGAATTTGTGCACCCATACTAGACACCATAAAGAAAAAACATAAGTCTTTTAATTCGATAACAGAAGATGAAAATAGTTTCAGAGTACTGAAGGAGAAAATAACAGAACAACCTATTCTGGTTCTGCTAGATTTCAGGAAAATATTCCAAGTAAGGTGTGATTCTAGTGGAGTGGTTATTGGAACAGTATTGAGCCAAGACAATAAGCTTGTTGATTATTTCAATGAGAATCTGAATGACACTAAGATAAAATATTCCACATATGATAAAGAATTTTATGTTGTAATACAAACTCTAAAAAAGTGGAGGCACTATCTCATTCCAAAGGAGTTAGTCTTGTATAGTGATAATCAGGATTTACAATTCATAAAGAGACAGGAAAAGCTAAACAAAAGACATGCTAAATGGGTAGAATTCATGAAAAAATTCACTTTTTTTATTAAGCACATTAGTGGTAGCTCTAAAAAATTTGTTGATGCTTTGAGCAGGACATGTCTGATTATGCAGGAATTTCAAGTGGAGACCTTAGAGTTTGAGAACCTTAAGAGGATGTGTCAAGTAGATGCATATTTCAAAGAAGCTTACAAATATTGTTCAAATCCTTTTCTAAGGGAAAAAATCCCGTGGATGGAATATTTAATCCAAGATGGATTATTTTTCAAGGGAAGGAAATTATGTATTCCCAGATGCTCGATGAGAGACAACCTACTGAAGGAGAAACACGGTGGAGGATTTGATGGACATTTTGGCCATGATAAGACTTATGCACAATTTAGTTCTTCATATCATTTTCCAAGTATATGATCAGATGCGAATAAATTAGTGGACATATGTAGATTTTTTCAGTATGCAAAAGGGAAGAAGATAAACACTGGTCTGTATTAGCCATTGCCTATTATAGACAGGGGATGGGATGCAATAAGCATGGATTTTGTATTGGGATTTCAAAGAACCCAAAGGAGGAGTGATTCCATATTTTTTGTAGTGGACATATTTTTAAATATGACACATTTTATACCATGCAAAAAAACTAGTGATGCTACACACATAAAGAATCTATTTTTTAATGAAGTTGCGAGATTGCATGGCTTGCCAAGGAGCATAGTCTAAGACAGAGATACCAAGTTAGTGGGAAATTTTTGGAGAACCCAATGGAAAAAGTTGGGGATAGATTTGTCTTTCATTTCAATATATCACACTCAGACAGATGGAAATATGGAGGTGGTAAATCGGAGTTCAGGAAATCTGTTGAGAAGTCTGGTCACTAAACATCATATCTAGTGGGATCAGATTCTTCCCCAGGAATAGTTTTCTTATAATGATTCTCCTAATAGGAGGAGTGGAAAAAGTTGATTTAAAATAGTGTATGGAATGCATCCAAGAGGAATTTCAAAGTTAAGGTATTTGAAACATGATGAGTTCGAGAGTGCAGGATCTGAAGACTTTGTTGTAGAGATGAAAACGCTTCATGATCACATAAAGAGACAATTGCAGGAGAGCAGTCAGAAGTATAAAAGGAAAGATGATCAGAAAAGGAGAGAGGCTCATTTCAAAGTTGGAGATCAAGTTTTAGCACACCTGAGGAAAGAGAGGTTCCCAAGGGGAACATATAAAAAATCGAAGATGAAGAAAATAGGACCATGTAAAATCCTTAATTTTTTTGATCAAAATGCATATGAGATTGAGCTGCTAGAGGATGTGGAAATATCAACCATATTCAATGTTGTATACCTATAAACATACAATATGGATGATACACAAGGATCATGTAATCAAAAGGAGATTCAGTGGGAAAAGCAGATGCCAACAACAGAAAAGCCACAGATGGAGAAGATCATAGATCAGAGGATTGGCAATAATACCAGGAGGAAGACTTATTTTTAGTACATGGTGAAGTGGAAGCGTCACCCAACAGAGGATTCAAGTTGGTTTAATGAATCTGACATTAAGAAGCATGAAAAAACAATGCAGGAACTCATGGATAGGAGTCCATGAATTTTTGGCCAGAGGAGTATGATGTTGGAGCATCATTAACAACATTAAAGAAGCCAAGTAGAGGAAAACTCAACACTCAGTGCGTAGATTTAAAAAAAAAATTGAAACCCAAAGATGGAACACCATTCTATTTTGAAAGGGTTGAAATTTAAATCTTTTAAATGTTTTGAGGCTTGAGCCATCACATAAGGCTACCAAGGATTGTAATTGTTTTAAATATCAGATAAGATTGTACAAATATTGAGTATCGACTCATATCTGATTATAATTTCCGTTTAATGAATAGTCCTTAGTATATGAATGTAATAACTGTTATAGGATAGTGCTAACATAGTCTAGAGGGAAGCCTTGAGAAGCCCCTTGTTGTATAAATATATGTATGATATGCCCAAATGATATTTTTTTTTTGTTGTTGTTTAATATTATTCTTATTGATGTTGAGAGAGMTATTGAAGCTTGTGAAGAGTTGCAGAGAGTTGCATGAGTCCATGTACACATTTTACTGAATGAATACAAATAGAGAGGTTTAAATCCAAATATATGGTGTTTGGTTCATCTGAATTATGTGAGTACATGTGATGTTTCTTTATGTTCTCTGTGTTTTATCCATTTATGTATCTTTCACACATGAATATGTTTTTCATGGTTAAGTGTGTAAACCTTTGATGTTGTTGTAAGTTTCCTTTTCTTTGTCTTCTGAGATCCCTGGTGCAAGGAGTTCACAGAGCCCACAAAGAGTGTGAAGGAAAAGTCAATATAGACTTAGAATCTTAGGAGAGATAGAATGAATTTACAATGGTAGTGAAAGGAGTGCACAATTGTTTAATAGAAGTGCATAAAGGGCATAATTTCTCATAGAAGAGCAAAGAGTGGAGAAGACCCGTGCAAGGAGTGCATTGGGCCAACATCTTCTTTAAGCATTGAATAAGTTTTAGAGGGGATGAATGAAAGGAGTATGTAAGGTTTTTTTTTTTTTTTAAATCTATAAGTCTATAACTTCTCAGAAGTTCAAAGGCTACAAGGAGTGCGCGAGGAGATTATCTTCAACAATATCTAAGTATGAAATTCATCAGAAATTCCAAGAATGCAAGGAATGCACAGGTCGAGTTGTTCTGGGACTCTTTGTCTCAGAGGAAAACTGTCCAGTGGAGGATTTACAAGGATGAAAGATTCCCGCCCAATGGCTTTAAAACCTTAGAGGAACAAGCTTAGGAGAGGTAGTGATCATAAGCATCGAGGGGATAAAACTTAGTGAGATTATAATTCTGAATGTTTCAGAGTTCAGGAGGAGCATACAAAGGGAAGAGAGAGACTCCATATATCTATGGAACTTAAGCTCAATAGGGAAAGAGATGGGGATCCTTTGAAGGAAACACTTTGAAGACTCGACAATGGATATTTAGTGGGAGATCGCCAGAGAGTTCACAACCATCATATCTGGGAAATATGCATGAGGGATAAGCCTTAAGTATCCTTTGGCACTTAGTGCATTCATAGGTTTAGAGGTGTACAAGAAGTCGGGAACACCGAAGTCACGAAGGGTGAAGTTGATTGTAGTCATTTGATTGGTGAGGACACGTGTCAGTAGATCGTGTAATTTGGTGGACCAGTAATCTGGAGGAAGCTAAGAGTAGAGATTCTAGAGTGGATAACTACCAAAGTCCTGAAGTCCTGGAGTTCATCTGGGATGTCTATCGGCATGGACACGTTTCGACATATTAGAAGATCCAGAAGACCAGGGGTCTGGGAGAATAGTGAGGAGTAAAGGTCAATCTCCCCATACTCCCAAAGTCTGAACAAGATCCAGACCATTGGCTTAAAAAGGGGACACATGTCAGTAGATCCAAAGGTCCAAGGAATCCATACTATGGAGGTAAAAATTCAATGGTTTCCAAGAGAAAGGACTGTCAAAGTCCTGAGGGCTAGAACCAATTGTGTTCATCTATCCCAAGGGGACATGTGTCACATGATCATGTACTCCAAAGAAATAACACTTTGGGGACTTAAGAGTGAATTTTTTTTAGTCCCAGACCTCCAAAGTCTCAGAGGCCTAGACTGAATCATAGCCATCGGAATGAAGGGACATGTGGCATTAGATTGAGCCCTTCACGAGTTCGGTGTTAGGCTAGATAGTATATTGAAGGAACAAGAACTACAAAATACCATAGTCTGGAAGTTCACCAGGGCCTTCGATCCTAAAGATACGTGTCATCATACCAAAGGGTTCATAAGATAGAAGGTCTGGAGGATTTGTAGAGAATGAAAACACCAAAGCACCCAGAGGCCTGAAGTCTAGAGTAATCCTTAGTCATCGATCTACAAGGGGAAACGTAGAGGGTGAGGATCAATTTCATTAAGTCGTCGCTTCGTGAATGGTATGTGTGTTGGAGAAGGTAAGACTCACCGAAGATGGATTATTGAATCTTTGTCAACCGTATATCTGGTTAGAGATCTAGATCTGTCGATCCCACAATAATTTCAACACTCTATGAGTTAGTGGGTTCATAAGTCACAAAGTTATACTCTGTTGATGACTCTCAAAGTGTATAAGCTCCAAAGTCCCAAATTAGAAGGAGAAAAAGGGATAATCCCATGATTTTGATCCCAAGGTCACATGGACCTAAACCCTCACCAGCATAATCTCCAAAAGGTATTTTCAGCCCTAATTTGAAGGAAAATTCCTATGGAAACTGAATTTGAAGGTTTAGTCAAACCTGTGAGCTAATCTAGCTCCCAAGGTTGGAATATCATTAGACTGAGAGGTCATTGGACCCCAGGTGAAGGTGGGGGTCTGCATCACAATGCCACCACATACCATCACAATATATGTGTCTCAACCATGTACCAACCTGTACCAGGCATCAACCATGCATCAACCTATACCAGGAATCAACTTGTACCTGTACCATCAACAAGTGCATAAATCCATGCACCAAACCTATACCACAACAAGTGCATCAACCATGCACAAACACTTGTATCATCAACACATGTACCATAACATGCTCCAACCATATACATCAATCACACATCAACCACGTATATCAACCACACATCAACCATGTACATCAACACCATACCATATACCATAATATATCATTAATAAATTTCCTCAACCATATGCCAAGAATATGTTCCAAATGTGTACCAAGCATATATCAATATCACGAACAAGTGCCTTTATCAATGTACCAATACAAATAGCATCATAAACCATACAAAAAATATGTACCTCAAACAAGTTTCATATCACTCATGATATGCC
Organism: Picea mariana; assembly: GCA_032191745.1. NCBI lineage: Eukaryota > Viridiplantae > Streptophyta > Pinopsida > Pinales > Pinaceae > Picea > Picea mariana. Next base: position 43,182 of record JASDQU010109663.1, on the reverse strand, counting down.
TTAGCCAACTACCATAAACCATGTGCCAATGTATCCAAGGTATGTACCAGCAATGTATCTCAACAAGTAGACATCAATCAACGTGCACCATACATCCAATTATGTGTCTCAAGTAATATACCAAGTCCCTCAAATACATGCCTCAACCATGATCCTCAACATCACCAGGATAAACCTCAACTCTTAAGTATGCACCATAACATGTAACCAAACCAAAAACCAAACCAACCACTAATTCCTCTAATCAATGTACCATAACTGTTCCAAGGTGTACCATCAATAATACATACCTCTCAAGTGTATACCATATCATAACCAAACAAGTAACCTTTAAATCATGTATGTAACCTATAGATGACTTGAAACACCAGATATAGACATATAGCTTCTTTACTACCCTCAACAACCAAGTACTGACATTCTTTCTGAATTCTGCAAGTGCCTCACTAGATAGACACTAGATGACCCACGAGGATGCCTCGCTTGATAGATATAGGATAACATGTTTGGGGATTCTAACTTCATGACCTCATAACTTCTCGACCATGAGGAAATACATGGCATTCCAACTACTGTTGGAAATGACATGATGAGGACTATCCATATATGAGTTTGTTACTTGCATTTACATTTCCCTTCATGTCCTTATTCCTCAAACACTTTCATGCTTCATGGCCACACCTATGGGTTTCTTGTAGACTTCTTCAAAGAATCTTCATGTGAGGGCAACAATTAGAGATATGCCATAAGGGGGTCACTTTGGAGACTTCTCCAAATACACCCATCACATCTATTGACATCAATGATAACCAACTGTCTAACCTTTAAAGCATGTGTGTAACCTGTAGATGACCTGAAACACTAGATATAGACATGTAGCCTCTTTACTAACCTCAACAACCAGGTACCAACATTTTTTCTCAATTCTACAAGTGCCTCACTAGACAAACACTAGATGACCCATGAGGATGCCTCACTTGACAGATATAGGACAACATGTCTAGGGCTTCTAAATTCATGAACTCATAACTCCCAACCATGAGGAAATACGTGGCATTTCACCTACTGCTGGAAATGACATGATGAGCATTATCCATATATGAGTTTGTTACCTGCATTTACATTTTCCTTCATGTCCTTATTCCTCAAACAATTTCAGGCTTCATGGCCACACCTATGGGTTTCTTTTAGACTTCTTCAAAGCATCTTCCTGTGAGGTCCATGATTAGAGATATTCCATAAGGGGGCCACTTTAGAGACTTCTCCAAATAAACCCATCACATCTGTTGACATCAATTATAACCAACTGTCCAAAAATACCCCCCTTTGGCATTGATGGAAACAATCATAACCCAAACATTGATGGAAACACTCATACTCCCCCATGTGACCATCAATCCTCATCAATGCTTCTCTCCTTGTGTTTCTCTCCTTATCAATGTTTCTCTCCTCATGTTTCTCTCTCCCCCTTTGACATCAATGGAAAAGGGTATCTCCCTTTGGGCATGCTCCCTCTATCTTGATG
>JASDQU010109663.1:28869-41232 GCA_032191745.1 Picea mariana | reverse complement strand
CTATCACTATCATTGTCATTGCCATTATCACTGTCACTGCCACTGTCATTTCCACTTTCAATGTCATTTCCACTGTCAACAACCTATAACCTATCAACCTATCACTATATCCAACTTAACATTGTTAACTGATCACTATCACAACAAACTTTCCAACCAATCACTTTCTCATCCATAAAACAACATCCAATCTCATATGCATGAAAATAATTCCAATGTCTCCAAGAGAATATCTCAAACCATATTCTCAACATCACCAGCACATGCCTCTACCAAGCATGTACAAATGTGATGCAGGAGCATCACCATCAGCATTAAACAAGCCAGGTGCAGGAAACATCATCACTCAGTGCGAAGATTTCAAATTTTTTTTGAATCCCAAGGAGGGCGCGTCATTTTTTTTTGAAAGGATAGTAATTTAAATTTTTTAAATGTTTTGAGTCTTGAGCAATAACATAAGGCCACCAAGGATTGTAGTCATTTTAAATATCAAATAAAATTGTACAGATATTGAGTATCAACTCATATTTGATTGTAATTTGCATTTAATGAACAATACTTAGTAGATGAATGTAATAACTATGATAGGATAATTCTAAGGTAGTCTAGAGGGAAGACTCGAGAAGCCCCTCGTTGTATAAATATATGTATGATATGCCCAAATAAGGTTTTTGTTGAATATTATTGTTATTGATGTTGAGAGAGATATTAAATCTTGTGAAGAGTTGTAGAGAGCTACATTTGTCCATGTACACATTTTACTGAATGAATACAAACATAGAGGTTTGAATCCAAATATATGGTGTTGTGTTCTTAATAATTATGTGAGTACATGTGATGTTTCTTTATGTTCTCTGTGTTTTATCTTTTTATGTATTTTTCATGCATGAATATGTTTTTCATGGTTAAGTGTGGAAACCTTTGATGTTGTTGTAGGTTTCCTTTTCTTTCTCTTTTTATATCCCTGGTGCAAGGAGAGAACAGAGCCTACAAATAATGTGAAGGCCGAGTCAAGATAGACTCAGACGCTTAAGAGAGATAGCATGAATTTATAGTGGAAGTGAAGGAGTGCACAATTGTTTAGTAGACGTGCAGAAAGTGCAAATTTGCTCAGAGGAGAGAAAAGAGTGGAGAAGACCCATGCAAGGAGTGCATTGGGCCAACATTTTCTTTAAGTGTTGAAGAATTTTTAGAGGGGATGAATGCATGGAGTGTGTAAGGGAGACTTTTTTTAAATCTATTAGTCTAGAACTTCTCAGAAGTTCAAAGGCCTCAAGGAGTGCATGAGGAGATTATCTTCAACAATGTCTAAGTATGAAATTTATCAGAAATTTCAGGAACTCAAGGAGTGCATAGGCTGAGTTGTTCTCAGACTCCTTATCTCAGAGGGAAATTGTCTAGTGGAGGAGTTACAAGGAGGCAAGGTGTGCTCCCAAGGCCTTTAATAACTTGGAGGAACAAGCTTAGGAGAGGTAGTGATCATAAGAATCGAGGGGAGAAAACTTAGAGAGATTCTAAGTCTGAATGTTTGAGAGTTCAGGAGGAGCACAAAAATGGAAGACATAGACACCGTATATATTTGGAACTTAAGATCAAGAGGGAATGTGACAGGGATCCTTTGAAGGAAATATTTTGAAGACTCGATGGTGGATATATACTACGATATCGTCAGAGAGTTGACAGTCTTCAAATGTGGGAAAGTTGCATGGGGGATAAACCTTAAGGATCCTTCGACACTTAGTGCATTTTGAGGTTTAGAGGTGCACAAGAAGTCAGGACCACCGAAGTCTCGAAGGGTGGATTTGATATTACTCTTATGATTCCTAACGACACGTGTCAATAGATCATGTACTCTGGTGGACCAATACTCTAGAGAAAGCCAAGAGTGGAGAAATCTTGAAGTCTTGAAGCCCCAGAGTTCATATGGATCTTCTATCTCCAGGGATACGTGTCGACATATTAGAATATTTGAAAGACCATGGGTCCAGGAGAATAGAAAAGAGTAAAGTTCAATCTCGCTAGAGTCTCAAAGTCTGGAGAAGATCCAGACCATTGGTCTAAACAAGGGACACGTTGAAACATATCCAGAGGTATGAAGAATACATACTCCAGAGGGAAAAATTCAAGGGTCACCAAGAGCGAGGACTATCAAAGTATTGAGGGTTAGAACCAATCATGGCCATCTATCTACAAGGGACACATGTCACCCGATCATGTACTCCATAGAAATAGGACTTCATGGAATTAAGAGTGAAATTTTGTTAGTCCCGGACCTTTGAAGTCCTGAAGGTCCAGACTGAATCATAGTCATCGAATTGAAGGGATAGATGGAGTTAGATCGAGCCCTTCACGAGTTCGATGTTAGTCGATATAATAAATTGAAGGAACAAGAAATCCCAAAGATTGGAGTCCCAGAGTTCACCATGACTGTCGATTCTAAAGACATGTGTCATCAAACCAAGGGGTTTAGAAGATAGAAGGTCTAGAGGATTTGTAGAGCATGAAAGCACCAAAGCACTTGGAGGCCTGAAGGTTGGAGTAAGCTTCAACCATCGAACTGTGAAGGGACAAATAGAGGGCGAAGATCAATTCCATTAGTTTGGCACTCTGGGAAGGGTATATTTTTTGGAGCAATAAAGACCCACTGAAGAAATACTACTGAAGCTTTGTCAGTCGTAGATATTGTCATATATATAGAATTGTCGATCCCACAAGAAGTTCGACAGTCTGTGAGTTAGTCGATTTCGAAGGCATGAATTTCTACTCTGTTGATGACTCTCGAAGTGTAGAAGCTCTGAAGTCTCGATTTGGATGGAGAAAAAGGGATAAGCCCACAATTTTGAGACCAAATTCACATGGACCTAACCCCTGACCAACAGAATCTCTCCAAAAGGTATTTTCAGCCCGAATTTGAAGGTTCAGTCGAATCTATGACATGATCCAACTCCCGAAATTGGAAGATCCTTAGACTGGGAGGTCAGTGGACCCTAGGTGAGGGTGGGGGTCTACATCAAGTGGTATCAAAGCCATAATTAATATTTGTAGAGCAAGAGATATCTTGGAACCATGCCGCCAAGAAGACACAGGGACATACATGTACTAAACCCAACCATGGAAGAGGAAATTAGGAAACTATGTGCAAGTTTATATGCCATGGAGATAGCACAGAGAAGAGTGCTTGATGATGGTGATTTCAACGACGCTTAGAGTGAAGAAATGGAAGTTGAAGGAGATGCAGAAAGAGACGCTGCAGAGGAACGCTTGTTGAAAATTGTTGCAAAAATGGGAGCCAGAGAAAAAATGGAAATCCCAATGTATGAAGGCAACTTAAATGTTGAGGAACTATTGGATTGGATAATATTCTTAGACAATTACTTCGATTCTGAGGATACCGAATATGAAAAGAAGGTGAATCATTTTGTTACCAGACTAAAGGGACATGCAACGCTATGGTGGGATGAATTGCAAGTTAATAGAAGGAGCAAAGGTAAGAAAAAGATCAAAAATTTGGTTAATATGGTAGGAAAATTGAAGGATAAGTTCATACCCAAGGACTATCAGATAAATATGTTCAAGAGATTAAATAACCTGAGACGGAAGGCTTTGGCAGTGAAAGAATACACTGAGGAATTTTACAGATTGAACATCAGAGCAGGACATCATGAGAGCGATGAGGGAAAGGTTGGCAGGGATATTAATGGCCTAAGATATGAAATCCAAGAGGAAATGAGTATGATTACAATGAGAATGGTGGAAGATACTTATTAGTCAGCACTGAAAGCATAGGAGAAGCTAGCCAGGAAACAAATATAGTAAAATAGAGGAAACATTCCAAGCAAAGGCAAGGGAACTGTCCGAGAGAAGTACCATAAATCAAAATATTAAGCAGGAAAGTCTCAAAGTCATACATAAAGAGGAGGAAGTTCAAGAGGTGGACAACATGGTGGAAGAAACTCATTTTCATGAGGAAGAGGAAGAGGCAGAGGAGGAGAAGTAAAGTTTTATGCCTATGGAAAGACAAGATATATGTATTGGGAATGTCCTGAGAGAAAGAATAAAGGAGGTGGAGAAGCTCACATTTCCAAAGATCAAAGGAGTAATGTTGAGGCAGAAGCAACAGAATATGGGAAGTCCCTCATGATGAGGAAAATTCTATTGAAACCAGAGAAGGAGGAAGAAAAAATTGTCCATAGGAACAATCTGTTCAGAAATGCTTGCAAGACCAAAGACAAGGTATGCAAGGTGATCATAGAAAGTGGGAGCACTGATAATTTGGTATCGACATAAATGGTGGAAAAGATGGAGTTGGAGACATCTGCACATCAGAACCCATGCAAGGTATCGTGGTTGCATAAAGGACACCAAGTCATGGTGATTCGTCAATGTAATGTTGAATTTAAGATAGGAGGTTATAAAGATATGATTCTGTGTGATGTAATACCCATGGATGTTTTTCATGTTCTATTGTGGACACCATGCCAGTATGACATAAAAATCATAAATGATTGGAAAACAATACTTACACCCTTGAGAAGATGGTTGTACAAACATGTTACTGTCAATAGAGGATAAGAAAGTAAAGGAGGAAGTCAGACCAAGAATACTTCTCATGAGTGGGAAGGAACTCTTGAATGAAGTCAATAAGGAATAGCAGATGCAGTTTTTTGTGGTGAGAAATCCCAGAGTCATCATTGCAATTAATTATGTGGATGATCTATCTGTAGAGATTTTGGAACTGTTGGATAAGTTTGTTGATATTGTGGTGGATGAATTATCTCGTTCTTTTCCACCCATTAGGAGTATCAATCATCACGTTGGCCATATTACAAGAGCAAGTTTTCCAAACAAATAAGCATATAGGTTGACACCTCAAGAAAATGAAGAGGTCAATAATCAATTCCAAGATTTGTTGGACAAGGGTTTGGTCAGAGAAAGTTTGAGTCCATGTGCAGTACCAACTGTGTTGAGTCCAAATAAGGATGGAGGTTAGAGAATGTGCACATATTCTAGAGCCATCAACAATATTACCATCATGTATAGATTGCCTTTACCCAAAATGGAGGATTTAATGGATTTCTTGAGTGGAGAAAATTATTTTTCCAAAGTATAATTGAAAAGTGGCTATCATCAGATAAGAAAGAGAGAAGGAGATGAATGGAAGAAAGCATTCAATACAAATAAAGGTTTGTATGAATGGCGTGTTATGCAATTTTTATTAACAAATTCCCCAAGCACAATTATGAGATTAATGAATGAAGTACTAAAGGATTTCATAGGTAAATTTGTTATTGTATATTTGGAGGATATCCTAGTCTTTAGTAAAACTAAAGAAGAGAACTTAAGGCACTTGACATTAGTAATAAAGAGGTTTCAATAGGAGAAGCTATGGATAAATCTTAAGAAGTGTTCTTTCATGAAGACATAACTCAAATACTTAGTTTTTGTAATATCTTAAAATGAGTTGAAGATGGATCCAGATAAGATAAGGGAAATCAAATAATGGCCTTCTCCAAGAAGCATATTTGAGGTGAGAAGATTCCATGGATTAGCAATTTTTTACAAGAAATTCATCAAGAATTTCAGTAGAATTTGTGCACCCATAGTGGACACCATAAAGAAAAAACATAAGTCTTTTAATTCGATAACAGAAGATGAAAATAGTTTCAGAGTACTGAAGGAGAAAATAACAGAACAACCTATTATGGTTCTGCTAGATTTCAGGAAAATATTCCAAGGTGTGATTCTAGTGGAGTGGTTATTGGCACAGTATTGAGCCAAGACAATAAGCTTGTTGATTATTTCAACGAGAATCTGAATGACACTAAGATAAAATATTCTACATATGATAAAGAATTTTATGTTGTAATACAAACTCTAAAAAAGTGGAGGCACTATCTCATTCCAAAGGAGTTAGTCTTGTATAGTGATAATCAGGATTTACAATTCATAACGAGACAGGAAAAGCTAAACAAAAGACATGCTAAATGGGTAGAATTCATGAAAAAATTAACTTTTTTTACTAAGCACATTAGTGGTAGATCTAAAACTTTTTTTGATGCTTTGAGCAGGACATGTCTGATTATGCAGGAATTTCAAGTGGAGACCTTAGGGTTTGAGAACCTTAAGAGGATGTGTCAAGTAGATGCATATTTCAAAGAAGCTTACAAATCTTGTTCAAATCCTTTTCTAAGGGAAAAAATCTCTGGATGGAATATTTAATCCAAGATGGATTATTTTTCAAGGGAAGGAAATTATGTATTCCCAGATGCTCGATGAGAGACAACCTACTGAAGGAGAAACATGGTGGAGGATTTGATGGACATTTTGTCCATGATAAGACTTATGCACAGTTTAGTTCTTCATATCATTTTCCAAGTATGAGATCAGATGCGAATAAATTAGTGGACATATGTAGATTTTTCCAGTATGCAAAAGGGAAGAAGCTAAACACTGGTCTGTATCAGCCATTGCCTATTCTAGACAGGGGCTGGGATGCAATAAGCATGGATTTTGTATTGGGATTTCCAAGAAACCAAAGGGGGAGTGATTCCATATTTTTTGTAGTGGACATATTTTTAAAGATGACACATTTTATACCATGCAAAAAAACCAGTGATGCTACACACATAAAAAATCTATATTTTAATGAAGTTGCGAGATTGCATGGCTTGCCAAGGAGCATAGTCTAAGACAGAGATACCAAGTTCGTGGGACATTTTTGGAGAACCCAATGGAAAAAGTTAGGGATATATTTGTCTTTCATTTCAACATATCACACTCAGATAGATGGAAATATGGAGGTGGTAAATCAGAGTTTAGGAAATCTGTTGAGAAGTCTGGTCACTAAACATCATATCCAGTGGGATTAGATTCTTCCCCAGGAATAGTTTTCTTATAATGATTCTACTAATAGGAGGAGTGGAAAAAGTTGATTTAAAATAGTGTATGGAATTCATCCAAGAGGAATTTCAAAGTTAAGGTATTTGAAACATGATGAGTTCGGGAGTGCAGGATCTGAAGACTTTGTTGTAGAGATGAAAACGCTTCATGATCACATAAAGAGACAATTGCAGGAGAGCAGTCAGAAGTATAAAAGGAAAGATGATAAAAAAAGGAGAGAGGCTCATTTCAAAGTTGGAGATCAAGTTTTAGCACACCCGAGGAAAGAGAGGTTCCCAAGGGGAACATATAACAAATTGAAGATGAAGAAAATAGGACCATGTAAAATCCTTAATTTTTTTGATCAAAATGCATATGAGATTGAGCTGCTAGAGGATGTGGGAATATCAACTATATTCAATGTTTCATACCTATAACCATACAAGATGGATGATACAAAAGGATCATGTGATCAAAAGGAGATTCAGTGGGAAAAGCAGATGCCGACAACAAAAAAGCCACAGACAGAGAAGATCATAGATCAGAGGATTGGAAATAATACCAGGAGGAAGACTTATTTTTAGTACACAGTGAAGTGGAAGCGTCACACAATAGAGGATTCAAGTTGGTTTAATGAATCTGACATTAAGAAGCATGAAAAAACAATGCAGGAACTCATGGATAGGAGTCCATGAATTTTTGGCCAGAGGAGTATGATGTTGGAGCATTATTAACAACATTAAAGAAGCCAAGTAGAGGAAAACTCAACACTCAGTGCGTAGATTTAAAATTTTTTTTGAAACCCAAAGAGGGAACACCATTCTATTTTGAAAGGGTTGAAATTTAAATCTTTTAAATGTTTTGAGGCTTGAGCCATCACATAAGGCTTCCAAGGATTGTAATTGTTTTAAATATCAGATAAGATTGTACAAAAATTGAGTATCGACTCATATTTGATTATAATTGTCATTTAATGAATATTCCTTAGTATATGAATGTAATAACTGTGATAGGATAGTGCTAACATAGTCTGGAGGGAAGCCTTGAGAAGCCCCTTGTTGTATAAATATATGTATGATATGCCCAAATGATATTTTTTTTTTGTTGTTGTTTAATATTATTCTTATTGATGTTGAGAGAGATATTGAAGCTTGTGAAGAGTTGCAGAGAGTTGCATGAGTCCATGTACACATTTTACTGAATGAATACAAATAGAGAGGTTTGAATCCAAATATATGGTGTTTGGTTCATCTAAATTATGTGAGTACATGTGATGTTTCTTTATGTTCTCTGTGTTTTATCCATTTATGTATCTTTCACACATGAATATGTTTTTCATGGTTAAGTGTGTAAACCTTTGATGTTGTTGTAAGTTTCCTTTTCTTTCTCTTCTGAGATCCCTGGTGCAAGGAGTTCACAGAGCCCACAAAGAGTGTGAAGGAAAAGTCAATATAGACTTAGAATCTTAGGAGAGATAGAATGAATTTACAATGGTAGTGAAAGGAGTGCACAATTGTTTAGTAGAAGTGCATAAAGGGCACAATTTCTCATAGAAGAGCAAAGAGTGGAGAAGACCCGTGCAAGGAGTGCATTGGGCCAACATCTTCTTTAAGAGTTGAATAAGTTTTAGAGGGGATGAATGAAAGGAGTATGTAAGGGTTTTTTTTTTTTTAAATCTGTAAGTCTATAACTTCTCAGAAGTTCAAAGGCTACAAGGAGTGTGCGAGGAGATTATCTTCAACAATATCTAAGTATGAAATTCATCAGAAATTCCAAGAATGCAAGGAATTCACAGGTCGAGTTGTTCTGGGACTCTTTGTCTCAGAGGAAAACTATCCAGTGGAGGATTTACAAGGATGAAAGATTCCCGCCCAATGGATTTAAAACCTTAGAGGAACAAGCTTAGGAGAGGTAGTGATCATAAGCATCGAGGGGATAAAACTTAGTGAGATTATAATTCTAAATGTTTCATAGTTCAGGAGGAGAATACAAAGGGAAGAGAGAGACTCCATATATCTATGGAACTTAAGCTCAGTAGGGAAAGATATGGGGATCCTTTTAAGGAAATACTTTGAAGACTTGACAATGGATATTTAGTGGGAGATCGCCAGAGAGTTCACAACCATCATATCTGGGAAATATGCATGAGGGATAACCCTTAAGTATCCTTTGGCACTTAGTGCATTCATAGGTTTAGAGGTGTACAAGAAGTCGGGAACACCGAAGTCATGAAGGGTGAAGTTGATTGTACTCATTTGATTGGTGAGGACACGTGTCAGTAGATCGTGTAATCTGGTGGACCAGTAATCTGGAGGAAGCTAAGAGTAGAGATTCTAGAGTGGAGAACTACCAAAGTCCTGAAGCCCTGGAGTTCATCTGGGATGTCTATCGGCATGGACACATTTCGACATATTAGAAGATCCAGAAGACCAGGGGTCTGAGAGAATAGTGAGGAGTAAAGGTCAATCTCCCCATAGTCCCAAAGTCCGAACAAGATCCAGACCATTGGCTTAAAAAGCGGACACATTTCAGTAGATCCAAAGGTCCGGGGAATCCATACTATGGAGGTAAAAGGTCAATGGTTTCCAAGAGAAAGGACTATCAAAGTCCTGAGGGCTAGAACCAATTTTGTTCATCTCTCCCAAGGGGACATGTGTCACATGATCATGTACTCCAAAGAAATAACACTTTGGGGACTTAAGAGTGAATTTTTTTTAGTCCCAGACCTCCAAAGTCCCAAAGGCCTAGACTGAATCATAGCCATTGGAATGAAGGGACATGTGGCATTAGATTGAGCCCTTCACGAGTTCGGTGTTAGGCTAGATAGTATATTGAAGGAACAAGAACTACAAAATACCTTAGTCTGGGAGTTCACCAGGGCCATCGATTCTAAAGATACGTGTCATCATACCAAAGGGTTCAGAAGATAGAAGGTCTGGAGGATTTGTAGAGAATGAAAACACCAAAGCACTCAGAGGCCTGAAGGCTAGAGTAATCCTTAGTCATCGATCTACGAGGGGAAACGTAAAGGGTGAGGATAAATTTCATTAAGTTGTCGCTTCGGGAATGGTATGTGTGTTGGAGCATGTAAGACTCATCGAAGATGGATTATTGAATCTTTGTCAACCGTATATCTTGTTAGAGATCTAGAGCCATCGATCCCACAATAATTTCAACACTCTATGAGTTAGTGGGTTCATAAGTCACAAAGTTATACTCTATTGATGACTCTCAAAGTGTATAATCTCCAAGGTCCCAAATTAGAAGGAGAAAAAGGGATAATCCCATGATTTTGATCCCAAGGTCACATGGACCTAAACCCTCACCAGCATAATCTCCAAAAGGTATTTTCAGCCCGAATTTGAAGGAAAATTCTTATGGAAACTGAATTTGAAGGTTTAGTCAAACCTATGAGCTAATCTAGCTCCCAAGGTTGGAAGATCATTAGACTGAGAGATCATTGGACCCTAGGTGAAGGTGGGGGTCTGCATCACAATGCCACCAAATACCATCACAATATATGTGTGTCAACCATGTGCCAACCTGTACCAGGCATCAACCATGCATCAACCTATACCAGGAATCAACTTGTACCTGTACCATCAACAAGTGCATAAATCCATGCACCAAACCTATACCAAAACAAGTGCATCAACCATGCACAAACACTTGTATCATCAACACATGTACCATAACATGCTCCAACCATATACATCAATCACACATCAACCATGTATATCAACCACACATCAACCATGTACATCAACACCATACCATATACCATAAGATATCATTAATAAATTTCCTCAACCATATGCCAAGAATATGTTCCAAATGTGTACCAAGCATATATCAATATCACGAACAAGCGCCTTTATCAATGTACCAATACATATAGCATCATAAACCATACAAAAAATATGTACCTCAAACAAGTTTCATATCACTCATTATATGCCTTAGCCAACTACCATAAACCATTTGCCAATGTATCCAAGGTATGTACCAGCAATGTATCTCAACAAGTAGACATCAATCAACATGCACCATACATCCAATTATGTGTCTCAAGTAATATACCAAGTCCCTCAAATACATGCCTCAACCATGATCCTCAACATCACCAAGATAAACCTCAACCCTTAAGTATGCACCATAACATGTAACCAAACCAAAAACCAAACCAACCACTAATTCCTCTAATCAATGTACCATCAGTGTTCCAAGGTGTACCATCAATAATACATACCTCTCAAGTGTATACCATATCATAACCAAACAAGTAACCTTTAAATCATGTCTGTAACCTATAGATGACTTGAAACACCAGATATAGACATATAGCTTCTTTACTACCCTCAACAACCAAGTACTAACATTCTTTCTCAATTCTGCAAGTGCCTCACTAGACAGACACTAGATGACCCATGAGGATGCCTCGCTTGATAGATATAGGACAACATGTTTGGGGATTCTAACTTCATGACCTCATAACTTCCCGACCATGAGGAAATACATGGCATTCCAACTGCTATTGGAAATGACATGTTGAGGACTATCCATATATGAGTTTTTTACTTGCATTTACATTTCCCTTCATGTCCTTATTCCTCAAACACTTTCATGCTTCATGGCCACACCTATGGGTTTCTTGTAGACTTCTTCAAAGAATCTTCATGTGAGGGCCACACTTAGAGATATGCCATAAGGGGGTCACTTTGGAGACTTCTCCAAATACACCCATCACATCTATTGACATCAATGATAACCAACTTTCTAACCTTTAAAGCATGTGTGTAGCTTGTAGATGACCTGAAACACTAGATATAGACATGTAGCCTCTTTACCAACCTCAACAACCAGGTACCAACATTTTTTCTCAATTCTGCAAGTGCCTCACTAGACAAACACTAGATGACCCATGAGGATGCCTCACTTGACAGATATATGAAAACATGTCTAGGGCTTCTAAATTCATGAACTCATAACTCCCAACCATGAGGAAATACATGGCATTTCACCTACTGTTGGAAATGACATGATGAGCATTATCCATATATGAGTTTGTTACTTGCATTTACATTTTCCTTCATGTCCTTATTCCTCAAACAATTTCAGGCTTCATGGCCACACCTATGGGTTTCTTTTAGACTTCTTCAAAGAATCTTCCTATGAGCTCCATGATTAGAGATATTCCATAAGGGGGCCACTTTAGAGACTTCTCCAAATAAACGCATCACATCTGTTGAAATCAATTATAACCAACTATCCAAAGATATCCCCCTTTAGCATTGATGGAAACAATCATGACCCAAACATTGATGGAAACACTCATACTCCCCCATGTGACCATCAATCCTCATCAATGCTTCTCTCCTTGTGTTTCTCTCCTTATCAATGTTTCTCTCCTCATGTTTCTCTCTCCCCCTTTGACATCAATGGAAAAGGGTATCTCCCTTTGGGCATGCTCCCTCTATCTTGATG
>JASDQU010109662.1:73894-85892 GCA_032191745.1 Picea mariana | reverse complement strand
CGAAAAAGGTATTTCAGATTTCGGGACTTCGCGAGTCCTGCTGTCGAGAGTCTCTACCCCCTCGATCCTCCGAAACCTGATATACCAAAATGTCGAATGTCGAAATAGGCTTTAACAACAATTATCCCTGGCCCACATCTCATCCATGTGACCACTTTCGTTGTGACCGTAGCCTAACTCTGAAGGTATGTCACATTTCGTGACTTTCGATGTCAAGTGCCTGACTCCTGCTCCTCAGAATAGCCGAAAAGCCGATCCCCAAAATGCCAAAATCCTTGGTTGCTTTCTCCTCCAAAGGATGCATCGTGTTTCACGACTTTGGGACTTCCGATGTGAAGTGTTCCGACTTTATGTTTACAGGATCCCCAAAATGCCGAATCCTGATATCCCGATACCAGGTGTGACCGCAGCCCCACTCCTTTCTATGTTGCGTTTCCTGACTTTGGGACCTTCAATACCAAGCACCCCGTCTCCTATTCATTAGGATGGCCAAAATGCCAAATCCAAAACTTCTAAAATTACGAACTCCTTCAAAGTTCCTTCTCCACGACACGTCGCGTTTCGCAATTTCTGGGTTTCTAACACCAAGCGCATTGACTCCTTTTCCTCAGAACTTCTGAAAAGCCAAACCCTGAACTACCGAAATGTATGACCGTAGTTCCACTCCAACAATATGTCACTTTTGGGACTTTGAGGTTTCCAACGCTGAAGTACCCGGTTTATTGTCTTCGGGATGGCTGAAAAGCTGAATCCCAAAATGCTAAAATGTGTGACCCTATTCCATGACCACGCTACTCCCCCATCTATTTTCAGGTTTTCACGTTTTGGGATTTCGTAATCCCGATTGCAACAAATCCCTGCCCCTTCGATCTCCCGGTATCCGAAATACTGAAGTACCNTATTCCATGACCACGCTACTCCCCCATCTATTTTCAGGTTTTCACGTTTTGGGATTTCGTAATCTCGATTGCAACAAATCCCTGCCCCTTCGATCTCCCGGTATCCGAAATACTGAAGTACCGATCCCCGAAACGTTGGTCTTCCTCTCCAAACTGGGATCAACGACTCATATCCTCTCCTGATCCGACAACTTGTGTCTTTTCAGGATTTCATAGGTCAAGAGTTCTAAATTCTTAACCTTTGCATTTCTGGTAGTCGAAATGATGAAATCCTCCTTTTGAGAATTTCTCTGAAACATCGACCGCTTTCCACATGTCCTCTTGGTGGATGGTCATGATCCTTTTGGGATTTTGTGGGTCAGGAGTCCCGACTCTTTCCCTTTGTATCTCCCGGTAGCCGAAATGCCGAAATAGGCCTTTCATTCCCTCTTCACATACGAGGGTTAAACCTGGTGCAACTCCTCCTGGATCCGATGGCTATCGATCCATGCACCCAAATCTGATGGCCTTGATCTCTTTCTCTTGCGCACTCTCCTACTACTTTCCTGGATGTAGATTCAATGGTCCAGATCTCATTCTCCCCAGCTGATCTAACGACAGTTGTGCACCCTCCTAAGCCTATGTTTCTTCCTAAACTTGGAAGACTTCAAATGCTTCAAAGGTCTCAACCTTTCCTACTGTGAAGCCTATATCCCTGGCTCCCGCCTGCATTCTAAATATGTTGTCCCTCCTGAGCTTTTTCGACCCTAAAACCTCAAAGAGTTTCTCGACCTTCTACTCCTTTCTTTTGTTTCTCTGTGCACAAAGGCACGGTTCCTCCTGAGCTTCGGGACTTAGAATAATTCCACCCTTGCACACTCCTTGTGATACAGAGTATTTCACTAAAATCAGATCTGAAGTATTCCTTGTAAAGAAATGCTTCATGACCTCCTGGCGTTCTTTAGCTCGATGCACACCTTCCAGAGCCTTTCTCGACAGAGTGTTCAGCAGCTTTGTGAGTGTCTTCTCTTCAACACTTCCCTTTCCTCGGAAATCGAAATGGAGTTCTCTGGTGCATTCTTTGCACTCACTCAATGCCCTCCTGATAGAGTTTTACAAAACCTTCAGTAGTTCTGTTAGTCCTATTCTCTCCTGCACCAACTCAATGCCCACCTAGCAGAGTTTCCAGAATCCTTAGTAATTCTGTCTTCTCAACGAACTCAAAATAGAGTTATTCTCCTAATGCATCATGTGCATTCGCTCGATGCCCTCTTGGCAGAGCCTTACAAAATTCTCAGAAATCCTGTCTTCTTTGTGCCTTCTATGCACCTGCTCAATGCCCTCCTAGCAAAGCTTCTACAAAATCCCTCAATGATTTTGGTTTGTCCCGTGTTCTCTTCTGCACAGTCTTACCTCCAAGGTATTTAAAAACCTTGAGGATTCTCCTTGAGTCAGTGACTTTAGCTAGTGTTCCCTCTTGGCATGTCCTTGCCCAAATTTCACAGAATTCAGGAGTGCATCTATGCACTGGCTTTCAGAACCCACAGCGTTCTGTCACACCCTCTTGGCATGAAGCCTCAAAGAACCCCAAACCAGAAATCAAATAACCCACAAATAGCAGAACCTATCTGTCCCTGCAAATGCACATCTACAACATATAAAGAACACACAAAGACATTCATAAACACATAAAGACACACAGAAACTCATGCAAGAAATCTTCTCTTTATATTAATATGAAATGCCTCCTTTATAAGGTGTTCTTGAGCTCAGACTTTGACAGAGTCTCGGTTCCTTCTCTCCTCCACTCTAACTCTCATAGATCTCTCCTATCTCTCAACTCTACCTTTCAAAAACAAGATCAAAAGATCTTTTACATGAGGGGGCTCTTCGAGCTCTTCCCTCCATCTCACCTACTCTATTGAATTACATTCAATTACATTGAATGGGATTTCTAGTTCGAATCAGATCTAGATCCTAGCCTTACAACCATTAAAGGCCTTCTTTAACTATAGCCTACTCAAAGGAACATATTTGGCACTACGAGCCTTACAAACATTTAATACAAATTTCAAATTCAAAATTTGAAATGAGAGGGTTGCGCCTCTCCTTCTTCATTGAATGCACGTTGTGCTGGCTAACTGGCTGGCTAGTGCATGGATGGCTCGGAGCGATGCTCCTACATCAAAAACCCCTTAGGTCAGGATCTGTTGGGGTGCCTCTGTAAGACATCCTCCTTCTCTCCTATGCAAACCCCTTTGTCTTGTCTTTTCCCCCTTTTAGGATATCAACATCCATCGGGTGGGCTCTTCAGCCCCATGGAGGTCCAAAATGATCATCTCCCCATGTGTACCTTTCCAACATGGTACCTATCCATTGGGCATGATCCTGCACATCAAAAACTATACCCTCCATGGGCTCATAAGTCATATGGATCATAGCAATTTCAATCACATCTCATCATCAAGATTATTAAACATGTGCATAAAACCCCTATTACCCCAGTTAAAATCTCAAACACATTATACAAGCCTACAATACAAGTCTAAGCAAAGTGACATGGCATCCTATTGGGCTAGTGTGCACTAGAAAAGGAAAGTTCCCGGAAAAGACTAAATCTAAGCCATGTAAGTGGCTGATGTGGATAAGGTATGTCCTGAAAATGGGTGCAGTGGAAGCAAGGGAATGCAAAGTTTTACCTGTGGGTGCCTTTGTAGAAGGCGAGTTTCACCTGTCTTGGATGCAAATTTTTCCAAGCCCAATTCATGCCTTTTATTATTTATTTTTATTGCTTTTCTTCAAGAAGATAATTAGGGGACACTTCCCTGGCGTGGTGACCAGTGATGGTAGCGTTACCCACAAGTAATTTCATAAAAATGAGAAGGATAGCTCATGATGAGACTCCCTTTCTCTTGGCCATGCAACCAAGAGTCACTACCCTGGTGTGGTAACCAGTTGCCAATAGTGTCATACTGTTAGATACCCATGGACCTAATAGGATGGCTCATTATGAGACCCCCTATCCTTTGACTAGGTCTTGTTTTATTATTTTTATTGGGTCCCTCTTGTTTCTTGCTGAGAGTCCTTTTACTACTTTCTCGGGGATACTTGGGTGAAGCATCTTGAGGTTTCATTTTAGGATTTTATATTTTTCCATCTTTGTTTTACCTTTTGGGCCTTTAACCCCTTCTTTCCATGAGGTAAGGTGTAATCCTCAAATGATAGGTCAACCCAGTGCCAAGACAAGTGTAATGGGATAGATGAGTAGGAAGCAAGATGACAAAGTGGTGCTATGATGGGAACAGAGTATGGATTTTCATAAATCCCCCCAGTGGAAAACTGAAACCTACGGACACAGGCTTACTAGGGAATCCTATCATTTCCCCCAGACATGGTCAAGTGACCAAGTATAATATCAAAGAATTTGTTAGAAACAAAAGGAATTTAATAAACATATTCAAATGTTTTGATGATTAGAGTGACACATACAATGATACCCAGATTCATTACCTCATGGAGCAAGAACCATCTCTGGCACAAGACCATGCCGATGGTGATGGATGCTAGTGCTACTGGAAAAGTAGAGGAGCTGATAGGGATAAAATATGGGCCCTCCATGGTCATGCTAAAAGTCGATCTAACTCTTGGTAATCCATGTCTAGGACCCGTGGGCCTCAAGACATGATCTCCTAGTTATCCCTAAAAGTGGGGGATAACATCTGGCTCCAACTCGGGGACATGTACTCATCTGGCTCCAACTCGGGGACATGTACCAGTTTTCCCCTTTATCTTATCCCACAGTAGTACATTATTTCCTTCAGTGAATTTTATTTCCTTTGCTTTGTGATCAAAAGTGTTCTTTATCTTCTCCTGGTTTCTTCCCATCTGACCAAGGGCGTCTCTTCTAGATTCATCTAATTCTATCAGTTGGTTAATTTGTCCTTGAATTGGTTCCTTATCTGTAACATACTATTGAGAAAAGTGAAGGATGGGAATTTGAAGGTTTATAGGAAGTTTTGCCTCTAGTCCATATAGTAGCTCAAAAGGAGTCTTTCTTGTCGAGGTTTTTGTTGTTATTCGATCTACCCATAAGGTGTACTTGATTTTGCTATCCCGAGACTTCTTATTTTCCCCAATGACCCTTTTGATAATACTCATAAGGTTTTTAATGCTAGAATATGCTAATCCATTCCCTTGCAGATAGTAGTTGGAGGAATGGGATAGGACAATGCCATACTTGAAACAAAATTCCATTAGTGCGTGTGAGCTAAAAGCCTTGGAATTGTCTGTAGTAATTTTGGAAGGGACACTGAACCTAGTTATGATCCGTTCTTTCAAGAAATTCATGATTACCTCCTCGGTGGCCTTCTTTGTGGGCATGGATTCCACCCATCTAGTAAAATAGTATGTGGCTGTTAGGATCCATCGGTAGCCATTACTTGAATTATCCTTAAACTCCCCAATAAAATCTAAACCCCATTGCTGAAAAGGTGCTTCCACTACCACAAGTTTTAAAGGTTGCGCTGGGAGTTTTGGTTTACTAGAGAAGTACTGGTAGGGCTGGAAAGATCAGATATATCAGTGAGTATCGAAAAACAGTGTTGGCCAATAATATCCATCCCTCAATATTTTGTGGGAAGTAGTACGAGCTGCAAAATTTCCACCTCAAAATCCGGAGTGTAATTCCTTCAATAATTTCCCTGCTTCTTCTTGGTTGACACATCTAAGGAGCACCCCATCAGGATTTTTCCAACCAAGGCCATATTTGGTCAAATAGTATTTCATAGTCTTAAGTCTTAAATCCCTTCTTTTGTAGTTCACTAGGTGATCGGGGCATGATAAATTCTTAAGGTAATAGATGATATCAGAATATCACTCATCGTGTTCTAATTCACTGACCACTACATTATTTGTTCACTCTCTCCCATTCATACGAACTCTTGGTTTCTTTTGGCTAGCATTTGGGCTAGACCTTGTCCCTTTTTTATCTTAGTGGGTTGTATCTCTAATTCATACTCTTGGATTTTAGAGACCCACTTCCCCCTAGTACCCATACAATCTTGTTATAAAACATATTTTATTGTCGGGTAGGGAACATAAGCCTTGATTTTGTTGTAGCCAATCTAGTTTCTAAAGTGATTGAGGGACTTCACCAAGGCATATGCTTGCTTCTTCATGATGTAATAATTAAACTCTGAGTCTCTAAGGAACTTACTTATAAAATCTACGAGGTGTTCATAATCATCAGTCCTTTTGTAACAAAATGTCTGCTATGGTATCTTGGGAGGCAAACAAGAATATTATGAAATCTCGTGAATAATCAGGGTTGATCAGGACTGGGGCTTGGGAGATGGAATCCTTTATATATTCAAAATATTTGATGGTTTTATCATCCCACCTAAAGGCAACATCCTTTTTTACCAAATCACTCATGGGTTTTATCCTTCCGGCAAAATTTGGGACAAATCTTCGAATGAAGTTGATCTTTCCGAAAAAGGACTGTAAAGACTTTTTGTTGATTGGGGGATGAACATATTTTATTGATTGTACCCTTTGAGGGTGTATGGAGACTCCCCCTTTTGAAGCCGCGTGACCCAAAATTTTTCCCTCATCGATTCCAAAAACAAACCTTTTAGGATTTAGAGATATACCATACTTCCTACATCACTTGAGGACAATCCTGAGGTGTGAAATATGGTAGTTTTTGTCCTTTGATACAACTATGAGATGATCATGGTAAATCTCTATGATTTTTTGTATAATATCCCTAAAGGTAAAGTCCATTTCTCTCTGGAAGGTGGCACCAGTGTTCATAAGACCAAACGACATTCTTAAGTACATAAAGGTTCCCCAAGGTGTAGTAAATGTTGTTTTAAGTTGGTATTCTCTTTTGAGCAAGACTTGGTTGTATCTAGAGAATCCATCCAACATGGACATCATCCCTGCCCCTGTAACCCTTTGTAACAGATGTTCCATGTTTGGGAGGGGGTAGTTGTCTTTCAAGGATAACTGGTTAAGGTTGCAAAAATCCACACAAAGACGTATCTCACCGGTTTTCTTTCGGATAACTACCAAATTTGACATCCAAGAGGAATATCTAATGGGGGATATGATACCAGCATCAACCATATTTTGAAGCTCCTTCTGTATTTGGCTTGCTAACTTTGGATTGATATGCCTTAGCTTTTGTCGGAAAGGTTTGGCTCCTTCTACTAGGGGTTTGGTGTGTTGGATGACATCTCCCCTATATGATTTTAAATCATTGTAATTCCAAGAGAAAGTATCTCTGAATTATCTTATGAGGTCTAGGATTTTGTCCCTTTCCTTTTCAGTGGTTCCCTTCCCTATTTTGACCATCCTTGGATCGATTTCTATACCGATGTTAAATTCTAAGGCTTCATATTTTGTTTTCTAGGCTTCTTTCTTTTAAATACATCATGTCTGTGAAAGAGATTTTCCAAAGGGATGCATCCTTTGGGAAAGGTGTTATTTTGAAGGTTTATAACCTCCAAGTTCATGGAGTCAGATAGGAAGTTTATTTGTGAATCAGTGAATTATTTGTTGTTATCCATAAACCTGATGATATGGTCATTGTCCTCAAAAAATTGCCAATGTTCCAAATTGTCGGGGATAAAAGGTCTAAATAGGAATTCCATTTTGCATAGGTCACGAAGTGGACCATTTCAAGGTTGTAAGGTGGAAGAGGAAATAGCCAAGGCATCTACCACATAGTTTTATTCTCGAGGAATGGATTCAATTGAAATTATCTTAAAGGCTTTTAAAGGGATTGAGAAAAGTCTCGATACTTATTCAACTTCTCATTCTTTGTAGAAAATTTTAGCAACATCTGAGATACTATGAGGTTTGAATCCCCTTTCACCCTTACATAGGTGACACCTTTGTCAATTTCTAGGTTGAGGCCTAGGATCAAGGCTTCATATTCAGCGACGTTTTTTTTGAAATGGTATTCTAGCCTATAAGAATAGTAGAAGGCCTCATGGGAAGGAGCTATCAAGAAAATTCCAACGCCTGACCTGGAACTTGAGTCAGATCCATCAAACTCTAGTGTCTAAATTCCTTCAGGTGTCTCTATAGTGTCGATCCCTAAACTTCCTCCTTGGACAAACCAATTATCGATGTCATTGTTAACACATAGGAGTTGATCGGTTGACTCATCGAGGGTTTCAACTAAGGACCCTACAAGGGGTTCTCTGTGGAGGGTAAAGAATCCTCCTTCAGAGTGAGAAAAAATTGCTTTGGACTCTTGGTATTGAAAACTTCCAACTAAGTTTTTTATGAGGTCCTTGTGGAAAATGATACCCCAATTGTTTAGGGCATCTACCACCATCACATCTATATAAAAAGGAGTTCTAGGATAAGAGTCGAAGTCAACTTCTAGGTCCTTGATAACACCTTTTGCAAAACCCCCTTTGGCATTTGGTTGTGAAAGGCTTAGGCCTAATTGATGCATGATTTGCTCCATTATAATGTTGGTTGTAGCACCTGGGTGAAAAACACAATTATGGAGGAGGGATTTATTGACCTGGATATTGACATAGAAAGGTGTGACCTCACTATACCTTGATCTAAAGTTATCTACTTGGTGGACCAAGAAAGGAACTTCTTCAAGAAGGTCGTGCTCATATGTTTGTGGAAAGGAAGATTCAAGTTCTCCATTCTGGTGTGGGAAAGGGTCTTGAAAAGGTTCTAATCTTGTAGGAGGTTCCCAAAGAGGAACATCCTGAACATTGGCATGAGAAGGGCTCCATTTTCTTTTGGGGGGTATGGTTCTTATTTCAAGTATTTTCGGGAGCTTGATGTCTTCATCACTAGACTCGTAAGGGTTGTCATTGTGTGAATGGATAACCTAATGGATGTAGTCTTCGAACTAAATTTTCCTCTCAATATGGTAAGCGAAATCTTGTGCTTCTTCTAGGGTTGAGGGTGACCGGTCCTTGAGGGTAAACTGCAAAGTTCCTTCCAAAGAGTTTAAGTAGTGTTGGAGGATAAATTCCTCTGAGTTTAGGTTAGGTTAGATATTTTTAAGGAGTAGATTGAATCTGTCATTGAAATCCCTAATTCCCTCATTGGAACCCTTGTAAATATCAATGTATTGAGAGTATAAGGGTTATATGTGTTCTTGATTGCACCACCTTATTTTAAAGGCCCTTTCTAGTTCTTCAGGATTTTTTATGCGTCCTTTTGGGTAAGAATCAATCCAAGTCTTGGATTCGTCAATGAGAGATCTTGAAAAAAGCCTCATAAAGACATCAGGGTGCTATTGACCATTTTGATGAAACTCAAAACTTTCACAAAACTGGGTCCAATTTGAGTTACCGAAAGATACCCCTTTTCCTGAGAAGCTTGGTAACCAAGACCTGACACCTTCGGGGAGGTCATGTAATCCACCTTGGATATTAGTTAATTCAAAACAACCAAAGGTTTCTTAGAAATACCGTTTGGGAGAAATAATAGTAGGAACATGATTCGCAGGGGTGACATTCACCACAGTAGAAGGAGGTAAATATTGACGCCCGCTACAGGTTGTCATCAGTGGAGTTGCCAGATAATTTTCTTGAAACTATCAAAGAAGAAACGGAAAACACCCTAAGTGGATTTTCCAGGTAATCTTGTAAGATAAAGAATCTACAGGCAAGGCTTATTGAAAAGTGTTGTCTTGAGAAGGGTTTGACTCAGTGTTCCCCGACAATGGCGCCAAATCTTGTCACACAGTTTGTAGTTAGGATAAAAGATGGATGAAAAGAGATCAAATTGGCATAACTGAACCAATACCACCCACTATCACCTTGATGGGAAGGTTATTTCTATTTAGGGAGGTAAGGCCCAGGGGAGACATCCCCGGTAACTTGGTTTTTTGAGAAGGAAAGATGTTTTAGCAAGGTTGAGTGATAATGATCCCCCTCACAAGTCACCACCTGATCAGAAAGTCTTGGATTATAGCCAATAAATACAGCCAGAAGTAATAACCAATAAGATCACTTGCCCGAGAACAAGACAACAATAAAACGATGCATATGCAATCTTTCTTATTGGTTAGTACTTCATATAATCAATGACCTTTCTGATAATAAGCATTTGAGCAATAAATATTGACGACGTCAATGTTTACAATAACAAATAATTTCAATATCACTTCTTCAACAAATGCTAAAGAAATTTGGCACTCAATATGACAAATTAACACTTCATTAGATAATGCCTTTAAAAAACCATTCCATTGCTTGAAAATGAAATGATAGCTGCACAATGATGTTTATAGCAAAGGATGACAACAACAATGAGTTAGTAGGGTTAGTCTTAGGATAGGTTTAGAAATATTAGTAATTTCTCAAATTTTTTTGATTGAAATTGTGATCAAGTTACTCAAGAGAAAGGAGGCCTTAGATCAATGCCTTATTAGGGTAGATGGAGTCAAAAGGAAAGGACACAAAAGTTGAAGGATCAATTGAAAGTAGTAAGACTAAGGACAAGACGGTTAGACCTTGAGGTATTGCTATGGCAATGCCTCAAGGATGAAACCATAGGGGAGAGAGGCTCACTTTGGTGTAGTGGAACTAGGCCTCAGTGCTCTCTCCTCCTTCCTTACCTTAAATGGAAAAAAAACTAGCTCAAAAGGATGCATAAAACTAAGACAATAGGTTTTACAGGTAACGTGTTGCTATGGCAAGGCTTTACCAGGAAAACCCTAGGGAAAATTGGCTCACCAAGGTGAAGGGAACTAGGCCTTGATGTGTTTTCTCCTTCTTAGCTCAATAAATAAGAAAACGGCTAGCAGGAAGAAGAGGGATGGAGTGTTGTTAGGGAAAGGCTCTATCCTCTTCAACAAATGGCTAAAAACCTTGATGGGGACATGAGACAAGGACCTTCAATGTGTGTTTTTCACCTAGGGTTTATTCAAAAAATTATAACAATAGATGCAAGAAAATAATACTACAACCATTCAATTAAGAATTTTTGCAGAAATTCACTTACAGTCAACCAATAAATCACATAGCAAACCCTAGTTGTAACACCTTCCACCAAGAGAAATGCCAAAAATGCCAATATAAGTCCAAAAATGTCTTTCGTCAACAAGTGCGCCTCCCAATTTCTGCCAAGAACTCCAAGAGTGGTGCAAATTTCAGACCTCACTAATGAGTGAGTGAAATATGATGAAAAAATGAAGGAAAAAACCCTCAATTTATACAATACCATGACCTCATTTTACTTTTTAGGTCATGAAAAAGGCCGACAAGGCCAAAATACTAAAAGCATATTGTTTTACATTAAATTCTTTAAAAAAAACGCTAATCGAGCAAATGAGAGACGTCATCCCCTCTCTAGGGTGATGTTAGCCCCTTCTAGGGAAAATGTGGCCTCCAAGAGCAAGACGCTAGCCCTCCTTAGGCTTCTCCAAGCTGCCACATGTGCGAAACTGCCCTGTCCATCTACCAAAGTGTCCATGAAGCAAGGATGAAATCATGGATCTCATGGATGACGTGTTAGGCCTTCCAAGGCCAATGTTCCACTGAAAAGGGGACAAACACCCTAGGTTAGGCTTTGTCGGGGTGCCTCTGCAAGACGTCTTCCTTCTCTCCTATGTGAACCCCTCTGTCATATATTTTCCCCCCACTGGAATCTCAACATCCATCGGGTGGGATCTTCAGCCCCATGGAGGTCCTAACTGATCATCTCCCCATGTGTACATGTCCATCGAGAATGATCCTACACATCAAAAACCTCCATGGGCTCATAAGTCACAGGGATCATATCAATGTCAATCACATCTCATCATCAATATTATTAAACATGTGCATAAAACCCCTATTACCTCAGTTAAAATCTCAAAGAAATTATACAAGCCTGCAATACAAGTCTAGGCAAAGTGACATGGTGTCCTATTGGGCTAGTGTCCAATCAAAAATAAAAGTTCCCGGAAAAGACTAAATCTAAGCCATGTAAGTGGGTGATGTGGATAAGGGATGTCCTGACAATCGGTGCAGTGGAAGTAGGGGAATGCAAAGTTTTACCTGTGGGTCCTTTGTAGAAGGCAAGCTGCACCTGTCCTGGATGCAATTTTTTCCAAGCCCAATTCATCCCTTTTATTCTTTATTCTTATT